>KK114748.1:280456-342140 GCA_000611955.2 Stegodyphus mimosarum
ATACAAAAAATTGAAAGTTCTTCAATTGGATTTTTCCCTTTAAATTTTGCTTTTGAATAAGAAAAGTCAATACGCATTCAATCCTTTATGGCTTTTAACAGTGCATCACTTGACGAACAGGTTCGGAAGCAGACGCACAACACGTTTGATTGTATCTGCATTTATGCTAATTTTCATATTTTCCTGTCTCTATTTTGTGGTAGCTGTCGCTGCCACTGTCAGCGATCTTTAGCAACATCTCACCAGTGGCGTAAGAGTATATAAAACGTTCATTCATTTTAAATTTAAATAAGAAATTTCTGAGATAATAATATATTTTCTATATTTCCTAAATATTATTTTATTTCTCTTGAGGTCAAATTTGGACAACAATTTACTATCTCGGATGAAGTAGTCAAAGATTCCTTAATTGAAAAGAAATAGCTCAGCTATGAATGCAATAAAGTCCCCAGATGATCTAAGATACTCTTAAATGTTTCTTACATTGCATTTACGCGTAACGTGCGCCGAAAAGTGTGAAATATATTTTAAAAGGATTTATTAACAATGCATGTGCAAGAGTTTAATATTCTTTTATGCACATGTACATATTATTTTTCACTGACTGTCTTATGCCTGGTAGACCTCTGTAAGGGCTCAACGGGAATCACCTTTAAAGCTGTTGTCGCAAACGCTTTTATAGCCCCAGTGCTGTCAAATCGCATACTTTGAATGCTTTCCTGAACTTGGGGAACAAAACGAAGTCTGCCAGAGAGAGGTCTGGACTGTATGGTGGCTGCAGTAGCGTTGCCACATTATCCTTTACCAAGAACTCATGGATGTGCAGAGACTTGTGGCTCGGCACTTTGTCGTGATGTCTTTTCTCAAGAGAATGACCTTTTCACGCAGTCTTACCAGAACATCCACGTAGTAACAGCCGAATATTCAGTCGACGGTCAGCATCCAACAGGTCATAAACTCGAGTCACATTTTCTTCATTTTGGTTTGTTGTTGACTGCCCCAAACGGGAGTTACTATCCAGTTCTTCCTAGCCTCCTTTAAACCTGCTCACCCACCACGTAGCTTGCACATTCGAAAGATCGGACTCTCTTTAGGCTTGCTTAAGAAGTTCATGAGTTTCTGTAGCTTTTTCGTCGAGTTTTGTGCAGAACTTAATCGCTCACCGTTGTATCCGCCATGATTTCATATCACCCATGTTGTCGAAAGTATCCACCAAGATGAGATTTTAAAACAATGCCGCGATAAATCAGCGATCAGGATGCCACCGACGCTCGGAACAGACTGAGATAGAGAGTGCTCCAAAGCAGAGTCCCGCCCACCTAAATAAGAAGCTCGAACGTGCTGATACCTGTCAGATTGCGGCAAAAAATATATTTCATGAGTTTGGAACCACACCTTAAAATCCTACTCTCGGTATTTGTTTCCTTTGGAATTTACTTTTTATTACTTGTTGCGATTGTATTGTTGCCATTTATTATGTTAGGTGAAAACTAGGTTTGACTTCAGATTCAATGTATTACAGTGTTTCAAAGAGAATAACTAAAGATACATCATTACAGAAGTGCAAGACATAATATATTTTCTTACTAGACAATAACATACTAAATACCATAATTTTGAAATTTTGTTTGATTCATGTACTATATTTTTATCAACAATCTCAAAGAAATTGCTTAATTACAACTGAGTTAGCTAGCATTCAGTTCTACAGTACAGTCCTTTTTTAATATCTTTAGAAACTCATTCTGCTATTCTGTAAAAAGTTCTCTGCTATTCTGTATTAAAAAGTAATTCTTCCGCTTTTGAACCAGGAATTGAGCCTGGATGAATTATGGCCAGGTTAAGTTGAAGGAAACACTTTGAGAACTATTCGGATAAAGAACTAGGAACTGGGCCTGGAATATGAACAGGTGAATTATGGACAGGTTGATTTGAAGGAAAAGATTTTAAAAACAGTGGACAAATATACTTTTTGTTTTGTTTTTGTTATCCATGACATTATGTCTCTCACCAGAGCCATGACCTAGGAATTAAACAATGAACATACATATGTAGGTACTAGGGCATTGTTACATATAAGTTAGCAGAGCTTCATAAAATAAGCTCATCAAGAAAGAGCTACAATTCAGTAGCTGCTGCAAAATTAGATTGTAGAAGAAATATCTTCGGAAGAAGAGGAAGAAAGAAAAAGGATTCCAGTTGCCTGATCCAGCAAAATTTGTACAAAGTGGAGTGAGTTGCAATGTTTTCATATAACAGTATCACCACTATAAAGCAGCAGCAAGCAACAGCATAAGCATTTACAATAACAATTCTATATCTGTATTGGAAACATTTTTAAACATAGATAACAGCAAATCGCATCGAATAAATTTTTAACTGAACAAAGGCCCAATGGGTCTCCAAAATAGTCGAATGGTGATTAGATGCAAATGATAAAAGGAAATGCTCCTAAAGAAAATTATTTTATATCGAAAGAAATTTTTCACCCAAACAATATAGAGAATACACCTAATTCTTTTCCACTAGTGTCACTCTAGTGTGTCATTCTCTCACCTTCTTTCATATTCAGTAAAATTAAACTACGTTTTCTTATATATTTTATGTTTGATATTGCATTTATCCTTTCCACTTCACATTTAATGATTTATTGTATTTATCCTTTCCGCTTCACATTTAATGATTTCCCTTGCATTGGGTTAGGAACATAGTCACGTAGTTGTGTTGTACAGTTTAAATGTGCAATCCTCTGTGACCAGGAATAAACTAATCCATTTTCCAAAATATTCTATTTGAAAATAAGTTTCATTTTTACGAATATTTGGCTTGACGAGTGATATTCAGGAATTGACTAAGATCGTGAACTAAGGTGTTATTGTGTACTCAACCGTCTACTTCATCATTTTGACTTTTACCATCATATTATGTTTACTTTTCTAATTCTCGTAAACTTGATTAAAAAACAAACTGTGTATGATGAAAGTTTTTATCAGAAATTTTAGTGCTATTTTTACTAACAAGCTGTTCCCCTTTAAGCTCATGAATAATGAATAGCTTTCAACCTCTGAAAGATTTGAGATAAAATTTTTCTTCATGTTTTATAAATTTCTTTTTCTTATTAACCATAATATTTTTTCTTTTAAAGAAAATATCCAGGTATCAGTCATTTAAGAAACTAATAAAGCTTTACTTTTGTAACAAACTTTTGCTTGAACAGGACGAAGGAAGCAAGAAGCATGTAATATTAATTCAATTATTTGATTGAATATTCCAGTGTTATTATTTTCTTAAAATATAGCATGGGAAAGCTTTTACTAATCTCACAAATTTCAGAAAATGCATCTGACATTGCGAAATGACATTGCAAGGATTATTTATTATTTTCAATTGCTGCAAACGGTATGGCATGGTCTTTAATGAAACTTGGTTTCTAATTCTGTACTTAGAATATATGCAATATTCTTGTGACTTATCTAACTTACCTAAGAGTAACATCAGAATAAGCCCACGAAATTCATCATGGCAAGGAGTGCAAGACTGCAGCTGTCGTTGGCAAGAGCTTTGAGCACATGACAGCACGACTTTGCTTGTTTCTGCCCCAGTTTTGATGGAGAGCATCCTGAGGGACTGGTTCGAGGGCCTCCCACACCCTCTTCCCCTACCAGCAATCTCTTTTTTAGAACTTTATAATGGTCGCATTTAGAATGCCCCCCAAGCCGCAGAGATACTATGCATTTACAGGTATTCATGTCTTCTCCAGCATTCGAACCCGGACGCATATAAGCATTCTGTACTCGCCACGAGCATACAGAAAAGTCCGCACTTGCGATTAAACATACTTTCCGAGGACATCATTTCTCTTGGCGTAATGGCGTTTAAACGGGATTCTTATGGTTTTGTTTTCGATTAATGACGCGCGTGAGTGACACGGGCGTTAAAATTATCGTTTAAACGAAAAAACGTTAGCTGCAGCGTTCTTCAGATGGCTTCCTATTCCATGAAATTTTAAAATCTTTCAAAGATGCTGTTAATATCAGAAGCAGTCTTAAGCGCTTAGATTATATAAATATCTGAGTTCATGAATTTAGTGCAAAAACCAAAACACGACGATCTTGAACCAACCAAGGCGGCATTCGGTGCTAGTAAGTATATTATTGTTATTGCACTTCTGTTGCATTCTGTTCCTTTCACATTGCAGAAAATATTTCCTTTGCAAATGTTATTTCTATGTTTAATGTCCATGTCATTTCTAATACTCTGTTGCCTTAAATGAAAGAAAAAGTGCATTTAGTATTGTCGCTGAATTTAATGCACGTGTATAAGAAAAGAAACTTCCTTCTCTGACAAACACTATTTTAATGCAAAGGTACAAAAGATATTACACATTAAAAAATGGGCAATATTCATAAAGTAATATTATTCAATTTAAAATATGTATCTGCATTCCTCTGTTCCAAATCTTTATTAGTCTAACTTCAAAAATAAATTTAACTTTTTTCAAACTGGTTATAAATATTGTGAATTTCCTGTGTACTATGTTAGCTCCCAACGTCGTTTTTGCTATTGCCGAAAAATGACTTTTATCATCCTTTTAGAGATTGCATTTGTAGAGAATGGATATACACAGTCCAGTCACATTAATGTGACCACCACGTACTTTCCATGTCAGAGTTAAATAACCAATCACAGAAGGCAGGTGGCAGCACAGTGCAGTTGAGCGTATATAAAGGGTGTGTGAGGGCTTCGGAAAACATTTCAATCGTTGGCGTAATGCAGAAACGAAGCGATTTATCCGACTTCCAAAAGGGCATGATCATTGGCTTTCGGGCCAAGGGTGGAAGCATTTCCGAAACGGCTGAGTTTGTGAACTGTTCGCGTGCCGCCGTGGTAAAAGTGTACCGTGCATGGCAAAATGGGACTGTCCAAAATCAGCGACGTGGCAAATGTGGTGCACCACGGGCCATAGATGACAGAGGCGAACGACGGTTGCGGAGATGCGTTCGGGCAGATAGACGGGCTACCGTTGAGCAACTGACCACCAAAATGAACCAAGGGGCTACCAAAAGTGTCTCCCAAAGTACTATTCAGCGAACATTGCTGCGTCTGGGCCTCCGAAGCAGACGCCTGGTTCGTGCACCTATGCTGACTGCTGTTCATCGACGGCGAAGGCTAGAATTTGCACGCCAGTACAGCAGCTGGACGTCCACTGAGTGGCGACAGGTTGCGTTTTCGGATGAATCGCGTTTTATGCTCCATCGGACAGATGGACGTTGGCGTATAAGGCGTGAAACCTCTGAAAGGAACCACCCTGCAACCATTGCCGGAACGGTCCAAGCTGGAGGCGGGAGCATTATGGTCTGGGGAATGTTTTCCTGGCATTCTCTAGGTTCACTGATCATTGTGGAAGGCACAATGGATCAATACAAGTACGCATCTGTCCTTGCGGACCATGTTCACCCCTACATGCGCATTGTTTTTCCTCAGGATGATGGCATCTTCCAGCAGGACAATGCGAGGTGCCATACAGCTGCCAGTGTACGTGCGTGGTTCGAAGAGCACCAGGATGAGTTTACCGTCCTCCCCTGGCCAGCAAACTCACCTGACTTAAACCCAATCGAGCATCTGTGGGACCACATCTCGATCGAGTTGTTCGCGCCATGGATCCTCAACCGCGTAATCTAGCGCAGCTGGCCACGACATTAGAGTCGGCATGGCTCAACATCCCAGAGAACACCTTCAGGGACCTATGTGACTCTCTTCCTGCACGTCTCGCAGCAGTCCGCTCTGCGAAAGGTGGTTATTCTGGCTTTTGACAGATGGTCACATTAATGTGACTGGACTGTGTATAATGAACATGAAATAATGAATTAATAATTTCAACGCTTTTAATGTGTAGGATTTAAAATTAAGAATACATTTCTTAAAAATGTCTGCGCTTAGTGTTAATGCACATTTATGGAGTTAGCACAAGAAGAAATAATACTTTTTCTCTCTAGAGAAAAAAAAACTACATTTTTTATATTAGATTGACCACACTACTGTGTTGTAAGAGTAACCTCATAGCAACAAAAATATAACGCACATAATAATCTTTTCGGTACTGTTCTCAAAATGTAAACAAACGATATAGAGGTGTATCTTTGAACCCAAGCAAAGACAAGGCGTTCCTAAGCTTGGAGGAAATGATGTCATCGGAAGCCATATCCAATCACAAGGAGGGATTTTTCCCTATGTGCGTGGCTCGGTACAGAATGCTTATATGCAACTCGGACCTTTCAGTACCGCAGTAGGTTCGCTAACCACTATACCGTTTGTGCGGCCAAAACACGTAATATAATTCATCGTTGTGCTCTGAAGACAATAATTTTAAAAGCTAGGCATTTAAATCAAAAATAACACAGAAAGTATTTTTAACGCATGTAGTGATTTACAGGACTAATTCAGTTGTATTATTATGAAAGCGTTGTATAAAGTGCTAATACAAATAAACAACAATGGAAAATAAATTGTTTAAGAAAGTTATAAAATGCTTGAAGACATTTAATAGCAGAGGTTTTGTAGTCAAATTTCCTTCTACTGAGGTTCTGAAGAACGCTAAGTAAGCAAATTCTTTAACTCAATCTTCTTTATTTAGGTTGTTGAGAAAGATTCTCTTAGCTCGTATTCTTTTCTGCTTAAGTAGATTAAAACACAAAATCTGATGGAGAAAAAAAGGGAGGAGTATAAAGATTTATTAACTTAATTTATAGTCCCTAACATATATTTAAATTGTTTTTCAAGAATTAAATTGTTTTCAGAATTCTTTTATGAAAAAAGCTGAATATAAAGGTTTTTCTTTAGATTTTTAAGATCAATATGAATTTGTTGCAAGTTAATTTTGAACAATATTAAAACATGAATATCATATTTATTTGCGTATTCCCTCCTTTTATTACTTTTTTCGCACGAAAATCGGGAAGTTTTCGCAGGACGTGATTGAGTTAATAAAAAAGGAAAAGAAAAGTATTTATGAATAAGCCACACAATCTTATTTAAAATAAACCTAAATTACTACAATAAGAATATGTAATATTATTAACATTGCGTCGTTAATAAGATGTATTTTTCTATTTCCCTGTATCTCTAATTTTGCTAACTTTATTTTCGCCACTGCTAATCCCTAGATCTTAAGTCATTTAATGCTGCTAGAATTGCTGTCTGTGTCTTCTGTCACAGCCTGAAAGTCGTCGCTATCATCACCTCTTGTCATCGTGTTCATCACCGATGAGCCTGTCTTCCTTTAGGCATTTAATCATCCGATTCATCTAGATCATTAGCTGTATCAGTTTTCTTGAAGCTCTTCATTATTTTATTGCTTCATCAGTCACTTCATCGAATTCTACGATAAAAACAACTGGGGAAAAAACAATCACTGTGTGATAGATTTCGTTTTAAAGTTTAGAGTCTTGTCTACTTGAGACTTTAGTCGTCTTGAGGAAGAAGAAAATGACGTGAATGCTTGAAATGTTTCCAGAGCCTTGTGCTAAAGGTAAAATTACGCGAGGGAGGAAATACACGAGTAACTAAAAGCATTTCTGAAATTATGAGCATAATTGTTTTAATCAAAAAGAATTATACTAAAATCTTCTGTACAATGAACTTTTGAATATACTTTGTGATCATATATTTAAGTCTGTGTGTTCCAGTATTCGTCCATTTCAGAGTAAAAGTAGATAAAATTTCTGTTCAAGATAAATAATATTTCTGAAGAATGAGGAATGTACCATTTGAAAAATTCATTTTGTGCAAAACTGGTTTAAAAATAATTTTTCATCAGAAATCCAACCTGTAATTAACAAGTTTTAAATTTGATTTTAATCGATAACCAATAACGTCTTTTTTTAAAAAAATAATTCTGATAATGTCTGCTTACTGCCATTAAGTATTTTTTTGCGTATGACTTTTTTTGCAATCAATTGCTTTTATTTTTTCCGCGAAGCTTTTAAATTACTATTTAATTACTGTTATTAATTGTTCTACTGACTTTTTAATTATTCAACCATTTTATGCTTTAAATAAATAACAGTAAAATAATGTAAATGCCGAAGAAGATATGTAGAAAAAATTTTACTGAAATCCTTAGTTTCATTATAAATTGATTTAAAGTCAGATAAACAAAAATGTTTAATTATTTATCTGAAACAATTTTATTTTATTATGACAAATCGTAAGCTTAAGTAATTAAAGTGATAATTGTAATAATTTTGCAAACGTTTACATTCTTTACTAGTCATGGGCCATTTCCAAACTATCTTGAAATATTCGAGCTAGGAGATTCGGAAACTTCTCAGCATGTTACAGTAATCATTTTTTACTCAGTTGAGCTTCGCAGCTAATAATCCATCTTCCGTGACCGACAGAGCAATACTGGCCACAATAGTCACACAAACTCATTAAAAGTGGAACAATTAAATGGAAATTAAGCGAAATTATCAGCTAATGTGCAATAGAGTACCTAAACTAACAGACGCAATATAATTGAATGGAAATAGCTACAGTAGAAGTCCATTAGTCCGGCATCCAACAGTCCGGAATGCCCGATAGTCCGGCATCGCTCCGGAAAATTGTAAAAATTTTGGTTTTCTCCAAAAGTGTGTATTTAAAGCAAATAAAACCGCTCAAGAGCTATTCGGAAGTTTTCGGGGTAGTTCGAGATCATCCGGAAGCGCTCGGTATTGTTCGGAAACAATTAGCGGCCGGCTAGTCTCAGCTGTCACAACAAATTCAGGTGCAGTGCAGCTCCGTTAATCAATCACGAAGCGTCTTCGCCATTTTTTTGTGCGTTGTTGTTTTGTGCCCTTTCACATCGCAGTAAACGTAACTTTTGAAACTATTTATAAAAAAAGTGATTTTCGTTCTAACTGTACAGTGACCATGTTTTCAAAACCTAAGCCTTCGAGTTCAAAAGGAGAGAAACGAAAACACGTAACACTGACTCTCAATCAGAAACTAGAAATCATCAAACGGCTAGAAAAAGGCGAGAATAGAAATGTTTTAATGAATGAGTTTAATATTGGCTCATCAACTATTTATGACATTAAAAAACAAAAAGATGAACTAATGAAGTTTGCTTCTCAATCGGTAACAACTGAAAAATTGGCTTCTAGAAAAACATTAAAAAAACCAAAACTGGAACAGCTAGATAGTGTATTGTTCAAATGGTTTAGTGCAGTACGTTCTGAAGGAAAGCCGGTAACAGGGCCAATGATTGTTGAAAAGGCAAAGAAATTCGGCCAAGATTTAGGAGTTGCTGAAAGTGAATGTAATTATTCTGATGGTTGGCTCAGAAACTTTAAGTTTCGGCATGGAATTCGAAGACTTGATGTAACTGGAGAAACCCTTTCAGCAAACCAAAACTCTGCAGAAAAATACAAAGACGAGTTTGAGAAAATCGTGGCTGATAATGATTTAACACCTGAACAGATTTACAATGCTGATGAAACAGGGCTATTGTGGCGATGTTTACCAACATCTACACTAGCTGGGGGAGGAGAAAAAGCAGCCAAGGGTTTTAAAAAAAACAAAGACAGATTAACCGTTTTGCTATGTGCTAATGCGTCTGGAAACCACCGAGTGACCCCTTTTGTGATAGGTAAATCTGCAAAACCCAGGGCTTTTAAGAATGTTACACACTTGCCTGTCCAATACGATGCTCAATCAAATGCGTGGATAACTGCCGCCCTCTTTAAAGACTGGTTTTTTCACCACTTTGTGCCTGAGGTCAAGGAATCATTCAAAAGCCTTGGTCTACCAGAAGATACTAAAGCCATCCTTCTTTTGGACAATTGCAAAGCCCATCCGCCAGTAGATGAGTTAGTTTCTGGAAATATTGTTGCTACTCTGCTCCCACCTAACGTAACATCTTTGATTCAACCCATGGACCAAGGGGTTATTCAAAATTTTAAATGCTTTTATAGAAGGTCTTTTATTCAAGGCCTGTTAAATGCCGACTGTGACGTGACTGATTTTCAAAAAAAGTTTACAGTAAAAGATGCCGTCTATGCTATTGCACAGTCTTGGAACCAGGTAAAAAATACAACACTCCAAAAATGCTGGAGAAAACTTTGGCCAGCTGCAAACCCTGCATCTGACCTAACTCTACAGACTGATGAGGAAGAAAACCATCAAGACGCTCTGACCAAAGTTTTGGATGTCGTTAGAAGTACTGACAATCCCTTGAAAAACCTGCCTGAAGATGAGGTAGAGGAGTGGCTTTTAATCGACGAGAATGAGCCTGTTGAACAAGAACTAACCGATGAGGACATTATCAACATTGTAGTAAACCCTCAGCCTACTCAAAATCTTGAAGAAAATGACTCAGATGCCGAAACGGAAGAAAAGGAAAAAATCAGCTGGGCAGAAGCTGCAGAATCACTAAATAAGTTTATCTCTTTTGCTGAGGCTAGTACTAGCTACAGTGCTTCAGAAATTATTGATTTCCATATCATTAGAAATAAATTTTATACTAAACGCCAAAAGTCAAGAAAACAAAAGACATTCGTGACTTTTTTAAATCTAAGTGAAATATGTTTTACAGTACGTGTACATACATTATATGAAATGTAAAATAAACTTTGTTGTATGTATTTGCATACTGTATTTTTAGTTTAATTATTAACCTAATTGTTCTTATAATCACCGCCCGATAGACCGGAATTTTCGGTAGTCCGGCACAGAGCCGGTCCCGAACGTGCCGGATTATCTGACTTCTACTGTATATCATAGAAGAAAAGGCAACACCTTAGTCTGAGCTCTAAAATATATCAGGACTTATGATACAAGGACTTAAAGGACTTAAAATTATGATTAATGAATCATGCTTATCATCGACGTATGTACCATCTCCTTATGCCCTGTGATTATTCTGGGCTAATGGTCATGGACAGATTCATGAAGATATGTAACATGTACTTTTATGCTATGCAATTTTGTATATATGAAGTTTATGTTAAATATTTATGTAAATGTTTATGTTTTGTATATATTAAGTTATGTTTATATGAATCAAAATATTTTACAGATGGAATAGTCGATGTAAATATAAATGTATGTATGTCTGAAATTGTAATAAATGCTCCCTGAACTGCTAATCCTTCTCTTAGAAGGGTTCTGCAAGCTTCAGGTGGTTATCTACCAGCATGACCAAATCACAGAAAGACTCTTCGAGGAAACGACAAGACAATGTTCATCCTTGGTGGGATCAAATTCATAATAGCTATTATTTTTTTACTTCCTTGTACAAAGTAAAAAAAGTATTGCAATCACGAACCATTTTATGCATCATATTTCAAAGAAAATATCAATTTTGACCGCTCGCGAATCCATTTGAACGAAGTTTTCCCATGAGATCATCTTTCACATTGTTGCACAATTATCATTCTCATTGTATCATTTCTATCAACGTATGGGTATTTAAATGTATCATTTCTATTGATGTGTGCATAGCCCAGTAGGATAATTCATGACTATGTGTTATCATTAATCGTCATCTATCGTATTAATGGGCAAGTATCATTGTCAGTGCATCATTTCATTTAATGTATAAGTATTTACGTGTATCATTTCTACTAACGTATGTATAGGCACATAGGAAGATACACGATTCAGTGTAATCATTATTCCTCATCTATTGTATTAATGTACAAGTTCCATTATCAGTGTATCATTTCTATTAACTCTGTAAATGTCCAAGTGTATCATTACTACTAATGTATGTATATATATCCTCTGACCAGCGACAACTATGTAAAAGTAATTGTCCTTATAGTTATTGGTACTTTAGTTGATACTAGGACACCACATTTACTAATCATCTAGGATGCAAAAAATTGTTGCATGTAACATTTCTGGAAATTCTGTTTTGGGGGGGGGGGATTAACCGACTGCCAATTATATAAAAAACTAAAGGTATGTTCCAGTTTTTTTTTCATTTACTAAACTGAGTGTCCTGCCACCTGCTAAAGTTGTAACCAGATTCTGAAAAGTCATTTGTATTTTTCTTACTAAATAAATGCTTAATATTTTTTTAACTGTACAAGCACGCTACTTTAATAGTTTTATATTAGTATTACGTCTGTAATATTGATGAATTGAAGAAAATAGTCTGTAGTGGTAAAGAGACGAAGTGTTAAAGAGAATCTTTTTTTAAATTAAAGTGGCAGTGTTTTATCTTAGTAACTTTCTGTTGTTTGAAAAAATATAAAGCTATGTGATCTACGAGAAGTAATGACAACTCAATCATCGAGAGTAACAAACAAATGCGTGAATCACTTTTATCTACTTGTTGTAATGCCGTAAAATATTATAATTTCATTTTGGATGCACAGAACGTTAACAAAAACAACAAAACACCCTTGTCGTTTACAGTTTCAAGTCTCGTTCTAGACAAAGTTTTGTCCATTTGAAACAAAATTTCGATTCCAGGTGTGTCACGAATAACCAAACTTATTACGTAAAATAATTGATTTATTAGAGAATCGAAATAATCGTGTTATAAACGTGATCAAAATAAGGAGGGTTTCAAGATGAAATTTTCACGTTCACTAAACAGAACAAGCAAGATGTTTGGTGTGGGTTCTGCAAATGGCAGACTTGAAGTGTTGTTGATGTGTTTCTGACCGAAAAGTAAAGAACATTGAGCGATGGGTTTTTGTTAGACATTTGATGGAATCGAAAAACCATTACTTGTCCTCTTGATAGTGAAGTCTAATAACGAATTAAGTAAAATGAGAATAGGAAGATGAAATAAGAGATTCAACGTAAAGTGCATTGAAAGAAATTGAAAAGTAGCTTTAATCATCATTCAAAACATGAAATCAGAAACATTGGCAATGAACTAAATTAAGATGATGTTTGTGTTATTTTCTCACATCCAGGCTTTAATCTTCTAATACATCTTCTTCTTAAACTAGTTTCTCAGAACAAATGATATGTATGGAGTGCCACGCCGTCCTGCAGCAGCTTCGGCTTCCGCTCTTTCGCATGATGATGATCAGTCGAACACTTCAAATAGAATAGTTTCTTTAGATACAGAAATGATAACTGACAGAAGTAAGGATAGTCGTGAAAGATCTAAAGTTCTGCTAGAAATTGAAAAGAAAGAAGTTGGTGAAGTATCCCGTTTGCAAGCGCTCTATTTTGGCAGTAGGTTTGTGAAACCTTTACATGAGAAAATCGCAGATGGCAAAATGCATCGAAGGAAGCAGGAAGCGTGAAGAAGATTATCTTACACTTATACAAGAACCAGAATAAAAATTCATTGGCTTATAAGGTACCTGATTCTGGAAAAGCTTTGGACGTCCAAGTTTGAATCTATTGTGATGGATGCCCCACGAATATAATGAAATATCATAGTACGCATCATGGAAGAAAGTCTGAGACAAAACTTGCAGTGGATCATTATGTGCCAACTGCATACCAATGGATTTCTTTTAATCTGCTATTCAAACGCTAGACAGAAAAACAGCTGGACCAATCTTCACAAGTTAAATTCTTGTCAAACTTTGAATTGTAAATTCTGAGCCTCTTTAAAATGTTAAGTAATATTTTTCCTAAAAATAAAATAAACCTAAATTTAAAATAACAATATCTCTATGATATCTTTAAGGCTATCTCCATTGGGGAATGTTCAAATTATATGATAACCAAGTCCGGCTATGCTATTTTGTACTAATTGGGTAACAGTAGCGAAATGAAACTTGCCATTGTACGTAAGTATTGAATCACAGTCAGATATTCGGATATAGTTAACTACTTCTGCTGTCCGAGTTTACGTTCCAGGGCGGAATGGAACAGAAAAAGTGATCATATACGGAGAGGCAGTCGAGAGTGGTGAACTTACCTCTCGCATGTGAAGACTCCTGCTCTAAATTCAAATATTCATATATGAAGCGGCTACTTTAAATATGCAGCGCCTACAGCGCCAGCTCTCCACTAACCCGACATTTGGAAAGAGTTCCTTCCATAGATCTGATAGATGAAAAGGAGGCAACGATCTCAAAGGTGACAAGGCTGGGTCAAACTTCAACATTCTGGGGTCATAGTTATCACCACTTGGATTATGAGGAGCGACAGATCTGAAAATCTTTCATCCAACTGCTTTTAATCTATCCTAGAACATCATCATAAAAGACGAACCAATTCAAAGCTGTAATTATCACCTTTTAATAGATGGCTGCACAAAGGAGAACGGTACAAGAAGTGCCGTAAAGTTACAGACTGGATAATACACTCACTTCCAAAAGTTAAGCACGGAGAGGAAAATGCTAATTTCCGGAAGCCAATCAGAATTGAAGACGATGCAATTCGCTGCAGAGGTAGATGAAAATATGCAAATATGTTACGTAACAGTCAATAGAGCTTTCATGTCAAGAAATATGCAAAAAAAGGCAGTTTTATAAGAAACCAGCTTTATGAACGGCTACAGAAGTTCTATTTTGTACTAATTGGGTAACAGTAGCGAAATGAAACTTGCCATTGTACGTAAGTATTGAATCACAGTCAGATATTCGGATATAGTTAACTACTTCTGCTGTCCGAGTTTACGTTCCAGGGCGGAATGGAACAGATGACAAGCCAGATGACAAGTGCTGATAGAAGGTTTTCAAAATTTTCGTACAATGTGTTTTCAAGACATACGTGTTTCTATGACTTCCAGAGGACAAATGGAAGATTCTGATTACTGGTGCGCTATGGGGCGTTGAAGCAGGACAGTTGATCACAGATGTTCCTCTTTCCTTCGGCGTTCATCATTCTGTAATTTCACGTTTATGGAAACAATTCCAAACTACACAGACAGTTGTCCGAAGACCCGTAGCCGGTAGCCCTCGCTACAACCCCGCGGAAGATCGATATATTTCTATTGTAGCCAAGTGAAATCACAGAGCGACCTCCACACGTGTGACATCTATGGGTACAGCGTCCATTGGTAAGGCGATATCTGCAGCTACTGTGTCAGGACTAAGTGTTCTGTGCATATGTTTTGCAAACATTGTGAAGTACTAAAGTCCTGCTCTGGAACAGGGAGCTGAAAATGGGCTTTGTTCTGATGTAGATACTGTGCTGGAGAATAACTGCACTTGAAAGGGATTTTTAAAATCCTCTTTTATTAAATCACTATTATTTACACACTTCCCAACTCGGGAGGGATACAGAAAGTAAAAGACCACACTTGGGCCTAACTTAACAATCAAATAAATTTAATACTAAAACTAAAATAGAAATCTAATTAAACTTTGCTCACAGAGCAAATCGCGGAGTTTGGCCTCTAACTAACTGGTGCGTAGCAAGAAATACTAATACTAGCGCACTTCAATTTATTTCAATATGCAATCACGTAGTAAGCACTATGGCTTATAATTTTAGCTGCTAGCTGGTCAGGCGACGTCGAACAGAATGACCGTGATCTGAGACTAAAGCTCTCACACACTGAGAGATTTCTACCTCTGGTTTAAATAGTACTTCAAATTAGCATAAGCTGAAAACGCGCGCTTCTTCTGACGGGAAGTTGAAACAGAGAAGAGATAGAAAGATTTAAATTAAAATAAAACTTTGTTAGTTGCATACATTGCGAAAAAGTAAATGTGTAAGTATTAACTAAAAATTACTGCTAACAAAGAAAGTAGCTGGAATCTGGGGTTTAGAAGGGTGTAAAATCTCCCGGCCCAATACTTCGAAGGATTTCTTCGAAGTATTATTACATTTTCCATAAAAGCAAAGGTAACATAAATAGATATTGTTGCCAATCGACGATGAATAATACAATTCATTTATCTTTGATAGTATAAAAGTGGCTTATTAAAAAATCGTAAAGTGAAGCTTTTGAAAATTATTGTACTTTTATTGAAAATTTTTGAATTTTTTAATAATAGTTGTTAACTTTAAATAACAGTTGTTAACTTTAAATGCCATTTATTCTAAACATGATTATTGAAGTATAGTGGGGTTTATCCTGTAGCATAAACGAAAAATTAAATGTGGTTAGTTAACTTAGCTTCAAATACAGCAAACGTTCTTCTTAGCGTCTTTGCCAGAGTGAATTAGATTCTTACTGGTTTGAAAGCTATGTGGATTCATCGCCCTTTAAATTTTGCCAAGAATAATACTTGAATCAAGACATAACATTGACCAAGTAAACCCTAGTCCGTCTCACCAAATAATTCGGATAAGAGTTACGCAGTCTGTAATACCAAAGATGAGTCTGTAAACGCTGGTTGGCCTTTAAAGGAAACCCACTCTTATCGAGAGCACTGAAGCATCCTAGTGTCGAAAGCATACGATTTCATGTCTTGAGTATATAAACACTTGCCGAGCATCATATTAAATTTCGCAACAAATAGGAACTAAAGATTTTAAAGAAATGACGCAAATAAAATGGGCCTCCAAAGCCTTCGATCGAGTTGGGCGGCTGTGGGATTTCTAACTCCACTTTTCTGTAAATTATCATCTTCATTAAGAACTTCTAATAATTATAATGAGATACTGAAATAACCACGAGATTAACAGATTCTTTCAATCTGTGTTTTAATTTCTTTCCTGTATTTTTTCAAATTTAAATTCTTCTACGTTTTTCAATCTTCATAAAGCTACATCTTCAAATCTGCATGGTTTTTCCAATCTGTATAGGAGTGTACGTAATATAATGGTGTTAGTTATATTTTATGCTCAATAAAATGCTTAAATGTAAAAAAGTGGTTTCTTAGGTATACTTCAAATTACATATGTCATATATGTATGTTATATAGAGACATTAGGTTATTTCGAAGCAGGAGACGTCAAAAATGAGCAATCCATCACCGGGACACGAACCTCGGAGTCTCGAATACGCGCCGTGTGGGCTGACCATTACACTAGGAAGGAATGCTAAGAAGGTGGCGGGAGAAATATCTTATGTACTTCCCCTTTTAAACTGGGACTGTGGGTTAGGGAACCCAATCGCCGAATCCTGGTGGTGGAGAATCAACATCCACCACCTCTTTAGCTCGGGCGACACTGTAGAGACATTAGTTTATTTTGGAGCAGGAGACATGAAAAATGAGCAATGCCCTGGCCGAGAGTCGAACCTGGGACCTCTCGATTACGGACCGAGTGTGCTGACCACTTCCCCACGAAGGCATGCTAAGAAGGCGATAGAAATACCTTATAAAACGATGGTTCTAGTCACTGTAAAGATTATTAATTTTCTCCAGAAGTCGAGTCTGTGTAGATACTGGCCTATCCAGTCCCCAGTCTAACCCCGAGGGGGTAGGCACAAAAGAAAAAGAGGCTGAAGAAACTTCGTGCTCAGAACTGAGATTGAGAGTCTGGAAAGAGTATACGCTGAATATGGTGGAATGGTAAGAGTTAAAATAAGCTGCCCCATTTCCGAAAATGAAAATAGCACCAAAAAGCAGAAATTCAACATAAATAATTCCCTTCCTTGAAATTCAATAACTAAGAAAGCTCCGAATACATGCTTTCGAATATCCCATTTTCCTGCAACTAATAATTTCATATTTTTGGAAATGTTTTAGTAAAACACTATTCTTCGAAAATTTCAAATACCTTAACGTAGCTGCGATAAGACATCATTTTATGTCTTCGTTTTTTCACTTTAACCTTCAAATATTTTCTTCGATCCCTTTGGATATTGTCTCTCTCCGTGCTGTTGCATCCTTTATCTTCCTAGCTGAATGCGCAGAAGGGGGTGGCATAATCTTTGTCTTCCCTCTTTCTGCACAAATTCCGATATCACACGTCATTGTTTTAAACTCTTAGGTGTGTTACTGGCATTAGAACGGTAAGGATACCCATGAATGCCAGCCGAATTATATTACATCCAAACGAATAGAAAAATGTTAAAAATATTCTCTGAAAATGTATTAACTCATTTATATTTAACCTTATTTATAATTTAAAAGTTCTGTTTAATTGATTATGTTATTACTATTAAAACATTGATTAGCGCACAGTGGGCTGACCACTACACGACGAAGAACACGACGAAATGCCAAGAAAGCGGGAGAAATACCTTATAGTTATTAAAATTTCTTGCTGCTAAGAGGCAAACGAAGAATTATTTTGTATCAATTTATGTAATATATGATGCAGGAAACATTTTTCCTTAGTCATGGTATTGGTGCAAATGTTAGTAAATCTGTAAATAGAAGCACTTCTTTACCTTATCTACACAGAGAAAGGAAAACGCCCGTATATGTAAGTTAAAGCGTATGCAAAATGTATCTTTAATTTGTAGTCTCGTAAGTTTCTTCTTTTATTTGGTTATTTGCAAAAACTATATTATTATATTGCCGATCTCATGCAATATATGTATGTCTCTCCGTGTTTTTTTTCATTACATTTACTCTATACATAAGATATGCTTTTCAAATATTTTGATATTTTTTTTTTATTTTACTTTTCATTCAAAAGTGAAATGCAGAAACAAACCCTTGAGTTTTTAATATCGATACTGCTTCTAGAATTTTAATCTTGTTCCACTGTTACGATCTCTTTTTATGATTTGGGAATAGAAAATGCTATTTATGAATAGAAGCGAAATATTTCTATGCCGTATTATATTTCTAAATTTATATAAATTAAAATTTTTAAACATTAAATGATAAATAAATTTTGGAGCTAATATGCTGAAGTATGAAATTTTCAAATTGTAATATAATATTGTTGGTATTATTATTATCGCAACTTTTAAAGGTAATGGAATATATATTTCACAATTTATACTTGCAATAATGAGCAACAATGAACTATTTCAGTAATGGCATACAGCGGCTAAAATGCATGCATCGAATTTGACACTGATATTTTCGTCGCTGACAAGCATTGACATATCCATCACATTTTCGACTGCGATAATCCATGACTGCATAATCCATGAACTTCTCGAATCTAGCCCTTTTAATTTGCTGTATCTTCTCATGAACATTAAGTTATTAAATTAGACACTTTTCATATTAAAGAAATACCCTAAAATTATAAATACGATTTTGTCTGATGTGCGGCGATACCAGCTTACATCATCTCACGGCAGTCACCTTGCAAAGCTGTTTGCTCTTTCTTTGATCTAATCCAAGGTTTCAGTTGTTTAAGTACAACAGTATTCTCATTTCATTAAAAACCAAGGACTAGAAAAATGTAATCATAATATCCATAGCCGCTTAAAGCAACTATTCAAGAAATGGATCGGATAAAAACTCACATGTTTAAAATTAAGTGATACCTGGTGATGAAGAAAAAGGATGTCGGAGTTTCAATTAGTAAGCTATGCAATTAATGACCAATTTTTATTGCATGCGGTGATGTAGGATAACTTTCTATTGGTTCAAAAGCCTATAGCTCATTGAACAAATTTATATCAGATTTCATTACATTTACGTACAATACACAAGAATCGCCATCTTGCTCTTGTTGTAAAATATGTATTTCCTTTTAAATCATAGGTTCCCAACATTTCTCTTATGCACATTCTTTGATAAAACCTTATAAAGCACCCCTAACCTCCCGTTCAGAACCAATGAACATCGCACCCTCTAGTATTCTCACAACATTTCTAACTCTTGTATTATTTTAATGTACTAAATTTCATAAATTGCAATCAGTAAGGCCAAAACTAGAATCTGAAAATTGTTCTCTAGCCATAAAATGATAGTTTTGAGGTTGCTTTATAGAAATTTTCACAGAAAGGATCTGCAGTTTTGTTGATCTTCTCACTTTGTGAACCTTGTTATTTAGATGGGTTAGGTTTTCTTTGGCTTTATATGCTGAAGCTAATTTCTGACACAACTGACATTTTTCATCTCTCTATCCCTAAAAATCTAACTTTTGGGACTGAACATTAGTTTTATCAGGCAATTTGAAAAGGAGCTGTTCTATAATTATAAAGGGGTTTGTTCGTAACTTGAAGCAATTGTAAGGCATATTTTAATTTAAGGCTTCTTTTCTATTTTTTTTTTCTAAATTTCTAATTTTGAAAAATTATCAAATTGTTATAAAATTTGTGAAGTCATAATCGCTGTGAAATTTCAAGAGAAACTAAAATGGGAGGTCTTCAAATAAGTGCTTGCCGTAGACATCAAATTAGAGTTATTCAGGATACTTTCAGTTCTCTCCGAAGATGTGTATTGTAACCACATATACGTTTTATATAAGCAGCGTATTAATATTTAATAAATTTCAAAGAATAAAAACTAGGTTAAAAAAATTAAACACTCATTGTAATATGAAATTCGTAAAGAAAGAAAACTTCATAATTGATCTGATGATCAGCTGAATACTCAAAATAGGGTAAACTTAAATTTTTACCGCCTTTTACGAAGTAAAAACAAAGTATTGAAATCGCAAAAAATTTCGGGTATCATGTATGAACGAAAATATTTATTTGAAGCGCTATCGAATGCAATTTAACGATGTTTTGCGTGACATCTATACGTTAAAGACTTAATAAAGGACTCTTTTCGCCCCAAAAAATTATAAAACTTATTTAAAATGGATTCTGAAGAGACTTTTTCGTGGCGTTTGTGCATATGTACGTACCTTTGTGTGAATATTATATAACTCAAAAACGTGTAGCCTCAGAACGATCAAATTTTGCATATAGGACTGCTATAACATGTAGATGTGACCTCCTATTTTAATTGCAATCGGCCGCACCAAACGTATATGTAAAAATATATGTATATATATACATATATCTACTCTGTTACTCGGCTCCGTGAGCTCAGGTTTTTATTCTTATATGTTGGTAAATTGTACATTTTTTGCTTTAAGGGGGATTGAATTATGTTGTTCTTATCTTCCGGTTAAGGTTTTTATGCCTTTAGTAAATCTGCATGCATGAGTTTTAGAATTATGAGCAATTTAAAAATTGCTTAAGTACAGCTAAGACTAACCATGTTTTGTGAATTACATCATGCTTAATCCATTGTGAAAATAATTTGAGGAAATAGTGTTTAACACTAATTTCGTAATTTCTAATACATATATTTTGAGTTTTTATGCATTTCTGCCTTGTCGCGAAGTTAGAACTGAACTAATTGAATGAGAAATACTTAATCGACTGTGAAAAACTGTTTTTTTTTTTGTTGTTGTTTGTTTGTTTAATTTCTTTTATACATCGTTTTTGATTTATCATAGTATTTGATGTATAATAGTATGTGGCAACGATAAGATAATTCTTCAGATGATATACATACTTTTTGTGCATTCTGAATTATAAAATGAAGGAGATGTAATGCTGTTGAGTGAACCTAACGCCAGAGTATCGCTATTGTAAACTAATATAGTGAATTTTAAAGAATGCGTTTTAGTCTGTTGTGGTTTCTGCACTATCGACGAAGTAGATTTAATTCAATCCAATAAGTTTAAATGAAATGCAAAATGCGTATAATTTAATATTCCCTACAAGGAAGTCGTGTGATGTTTTTACACGTCAGATTTTTTTCATACTAGTAGTTTCAAGGTGGCGGTCCACAGACCCAAATTAAATTAGCAAAGATCACGAACACATTTCAACTATGCAACTGTTGTAAATATGGTTCTTATATTTTTAGAGATAAGGGCTGTGTTTAATTGCGATGCTGTTATTAAAGAGAACATAGATAGAATCAATAGATTGAGGTTTTTGTCCTTGTCATTGTTTGTGTGTATATTAGGCCGTGTGATTGCAGTATTGTGTGAGAACTTCCAACGTAGGTACAATCAGTAAATTTAGTTTGACATTCGTAGTTGGTGGTGCTTCAGTTTCCTAGGTGTTTCTATTATTTTATTAATTTAGTAATTTTGATTTACTATACTTTACTTGAGTTGTCAGGACTGAGTTGTCGGTGCATATATTTGGCGAACATATTCGTCACAGTATCATAGTCCTGATATCGAACAGGGAGCTGATAGCAGCTATGTTCTGTGGTAGAATAACTGTGGTTAAGTGGTAGAATAACTGCACGTAAGGAGGGTTTAAAATTACCCTTTTACTAAAACACTATTTACAGCCACCTCCCAACTCGGAAGGGATAACAGAAAATAATGACCGCACTTGGGTCTAAACTGAACAATCAAATAATTTAAAATAAAGTTAAGTATAAAATTAAGAAGTCGTTATTCTCAGAGCTATAAATGCGAGGTTGGCCTCTGTGCTAAATTATCAGTGGTGCGTAGCAAGATTTGGCTAATACTAACGCACTTAGATTTCTTCAATAAGTAATAGCGTAACAGAGCTAAGGCTTAGAACTTAAATACTAGCTAGTCAGGCGAACGTCAAACAGAGCCGCAGTGATATGAGACTAAAACTCTCTCACACTGAGAAGTTCCTTGCTAACCCTTAAATACAAAACTTGGCTCCACTTCAAATTAGCATAAAGCTGAAACGTGCGCTCATTCTAAAGGGAAGTTGAAATAAGAGTTCACAAAAAGAGAAATTAACATAAAACTCTGTTAGTTTAAACTAAAACTTTACAGAGTCACCTAGCCTATTAGCAGAATGTGTAGCTCCGCATTTCATACAAATTTGAATGTAAACACATACATAACTATACACATATATTTATATATTCAGATATAGTTGTTACTAATTATTTTGTTTTTGTAAGCTTTTTGGTCAGTTTCTGTGACATCGGAAATCTTCTCTGTTCCTTCCTTTTTTTTACTGACAAAATTAAACTTATGTGTATTTTCTTTATTTATCTACACTTATTCCGCCACTGTTGATTACATTTTTGCATATCGCTAGCTAAGTCATCGCACCTACCATAGGTTATGAATCACTGCTGTCGTGAATTAACGACAAAATATTTGGTTTTGCTGGAAATAGTTAGTTTACGGATGCACCGAACATTGAAGTTAAAAGAAATTTTAACATATTTGAACTAATTTATAAAATCAATACCCAGATACATATATCAAACAGACAGAATTTGTATGTCATGTTTTAAATTATATATTTCAGAATAAATTATAGTATCGCAGGATAAAAATTTAACATTTAAGAAAAATATTTCAATGTATAAACAAACATTCCTGCATTTGTCATAACATCTTAAAATATCTGTTTCGTATTTCTCTTCATATCTTATATTCGATAAAAGACACATACAGATTTAGCGACTTATATTTGAAATGAACATATACGTCATTCCAACGAGCTTTATATATTATGTAAGCAGAACACGATAGCACACCACACTGCTAAAAAGAAATTTTCGCTTCCTAAATTTCAACATTCTCCTTACAGATTTCTAATTCATGCATAAATTTATGTAGCAGTTTAAAAATTTACAAGAAAAATGTTTTGAGATGTACGTGCTATGACAGAACGAAACAACAAGACGAAAATGTTGTTTTTCCTTTTTTTTGCACAGTTTTGAATGCTGTAGAAAGTAGAATGTGTGTAAACAAAAATGCAAAATTTTAGTAACGTGGAAAACATTTTTATTTCTTTTATTTCTTTGTCTGTCTTTCAAGTTTTTACTTCCAAAGATCCTCCTCACAATTAGGAAGCTCCTAAGATTACGAGCAAACATTCCTTACATCAGAGAAGTCGTTTTTCTTAATTTTTTTGCCCTTTGCTTGCTGCGACTAACTTAAAGCTTTTCATTTCCATTTAAAATTACCAACAATACAATAATATTAACGAAACCAGGAAAATAGAGATGCATTTTTACTTTTGAATTTGGTCCATTCACAGATGCGTATATATATATGTTTATCTTTCTGGGAAATATCAATGCATAACACAGTAGATAACGGTGGAATATCGTTGCCAATTATAATGTTTAAAATGTAATGAAAGCGATTTATTTATCCATATATATAAAGACGAAAGTCTGTTATTTTGTCCTCTAATAACACAGTCAGTACTATAGCTATCGTCACCAAACTTACTACATTTCTTTTGTGGGTCCTGGAAAAGGTCGACGACCACTTTCTTCCAAACAAATGTAGCTAAAATCAGAGACATTAAATATAAACGATAATTTCCGCCCTCATTTTTCCCAATGGCAACAGTCCTGCAAGCTGGAGATAAAAATCTGCATTATTTCAAAATTTGTTGCCACTGCTCGCTTTCAAATCCTAGAGTTTTTTAATAAAAATTTTCGAAGTTTTAAGAGGAAATAAAAATAAAATTGCTAAACATTAAATACATTATCCCCGATTTCTCAAATTCGTGGGAAGCCATTTCGACTATTTCCATTTTCGTTCGACTTTTATCAGACGAAATATGAATTGAAAACTTTGAAAGCGCTAATTTTTGCACTCATTTTTCTGAGTGGCAACTGTGTCGCACATTGGAGACAAAAATGCTTTATTTCGAAAAGTGTTGCTATTGCTTGCTTTCAAATCGTTGAGTTTGTTAATCAAAAATGTGTAAATTTTCCAAAAATCTATATATATATAAAGAAGAATGTCTGTTTGTGTGTTTGTTTGCTTGTTCCCGTTATTGATTTCTGATCAATTATGATAAATGTTTTGTCACATTTAATCGACTAAAATTGAGTATAGGTGAAATATTGGATGGAACTTGAGTCTTTATGATTTGATTAGAAAAGACGAAAATCATTGAAAACTGCGTGGCATTTTTGCTGATATAATGAGAGAGAATTAGCTTATTTTTCTATCAAAATGTTTTATGCGGGTTCCATATCGCATCAGACTGAAAACTGTATGACTATGAATCTTATTTTTTGGATCCTTATTAGAGGAGAATTACTGCGGTATCGTTCTCTCTGTTGTTAGATGCATTGCTGTCAATCTAACTTAACTGGCGTCGAGTACTTCCGCTAGTATATAGTAATTTTAAAATGTAATTAAAGCGATTTACTTCTCAGCCGCCTCTTCTGTTAAGTATATCTGTACTTGGAAAAGAATAAATGATTAATTTGCATAAATGTGCGTAATATTCGATAATAATATCGTAATATTCTCTGGAAAGATATATTTTTATCATAATAATAACGCAATTTTTTCATACACTTAAGTGCATAAAAGAAAATTACTAAAAGAAAATAATGATTCAAATTGTTAAAAACTACTTGCATCGCTATAATTACTTTGTACCTGATTACAAGTGGTGTACAAAGAAAGAAAATAAAAGATAAAATTTGATAAATAAAATTTGAAAGAGAAATAAAATATCTTACACTGTATAGAATGTCAGTATCTCGAAGACACCCAAACGTATCGGGCAATGTGTGGATGAGAAAGTAAAGATTTAACGAGTCACGGAGTTTGAATGATGAATGCTGCTAAACATTCATCATTCAAGCTTCGTGACTTGTTAACATTGTGGCGTAGCATTCTTAACCTCCTCGCAACATCCGTGACTCCTTGGCGTTGTAGAATCATTAGGTATTTTTGACGTAGGAAACATGACAAATGTGCAATGTCCTCGGCAGGACTCAAACTTGGACCTCTCGAATACGGGTCGTGCGTGCTACCTTTACATGACGAAGGCATGGAGAAAGGAGGTAAAAGATACCTTATATACTCCCCCTTTTAAAAGACTACTAGGAACTAGGGAACCCAATTTCCAAATCCTGGTGGTGAAGAATCATCATCTACCACCTTTAACTTCAGACGCTACCATAGAGACATTAGGTATTTTTGAAGCAGGAAACATGTAAGATGTGCAATTCAAGGAAGGGGGGAAATACCTTATAACATAACGTAACAAAAGTTGGAAAACCTTAGCAGTTTCTAACGTCAAAATTTTACTTCTTCTTTAATTAATCCGACAATTTTCATATCTATCTTAGAGCCTTTTTTCAGGATCGCTACTATGGTGTATGAAAGCGTCCTGAGACTTATGGGCATCATATAAGCACATTTGTTCTGTCAGGTAAGGGTAATATGCTTGATCTACGATGCAAAATTTTTGATTATGATTATTTTCTTCTCCTTATAGATTTTCAGAATATTTGTTTAGCTTCTTGTAACTTATCTTGAAGAAATTGTCAGCTACAAGCACTTAATGACCGCATTATAGGAGCAACCATGCACTGGGTTGTATTAGCATCTCTCTCATTAAACCCCGTCATCGTTCTGATGATGGGGTTTAATGATATATACTTAATCTATTTAGATACTTGTGCTGCATGATTTGTTCCTTGAGTCGTCCTTTAACGACAATACAAAGTAACTAAATATCTGCTAAATGTCGAACCATTCATCTGGGCCATGTCTTCTAACTGCTATGAACTGCTTCTAAACAAAATGTTCCTCGATAAATGAACTAATTACAGAAGGAAGAAAGCTTGCCGTTCTGAGTGGTATTCAACAGTTTTTATGTCAACGATTACCATGCTAACTATAATCAAAGAAATATTAATAAACGTATTGCTTCCGTTGTTTTTTTTTTCAGATTCAATCATATACGTATTGAAAAGACTTCACGAATACCTTGTGGTTGGCTCAGAATGTACATTTTTCGTCACCTAGAAGATATTGGATATTTTCAATAATTGAAAAATTTCCATTTGATCCATCCCGATACTTATTGAGAGTAGTTAATGAAATGGTATTCGTTGGTGCAATATCCTTTTAGGTTTACGAACCCCTAAGGTTCTTCAAATTTAAAATTTATGTGTGTTTCTTTTGCAAGGATACCATACACTTGTTGTGGAGACGGTGGCCAAACGTTTTGGCAAAAGTTAATTTTAACATGCAAGGTATCGTCTCAACAAATAATTACTTAACGTGTAATGGAATGTGCGCAGTGAGCAAAGGTATTTTGACTAGGAAAAAATCTAAATGCTTTGCAAGGGCGCAATAACCCAATTGTTAAAATACCTGAAATAAAGACTATAATATTCAATAATATTTAAACATGTTACTTACTGAATAGTGTCAATTCGTGATCTAAGGAACACACAAGAAACATACTTTTTTGCATATTTTGATAATTTTATTACTTATGTACCTTTTTCCTGAATTTACCAATTTCTTGAACAAAGATATATATATATATAAATAACACTTTATCGTTACACAGAAGTTATTCGTTCATAATTGAATGAAAGAAAAGGGCACATAAAGATCGTATTCGTGGCCTCGGTTTGCAAGCTTGCGCTTGCGCAGAATCCACATCTTGAAACATTTTGATTAATTAATTAAGAACTCGAAAAATACTTCACACATAGTGGCTAATGAACTGTTCTTCAAATCACAAGTGATATTTCAACATGTACGAAGAATTATTTAAGCATTATATATGCCTTCACAATACCTGCAGCATATGGTGAACGATGGATGAAAGTTACTGCAGACTCCGGTAATACTTCGTTCTGAACTTTCATTGGAAATCAAGCAATGAATATATTTCCTGTATTAATCCATGATGCTTTGCAGAAAATTTTGAATCGGAAGAATATATCGAAGAGACTTTAATTTCAACGTGCGTACAAAAAATAAATGAAATGGCGAAGGGGACGAGGGCGGGGCGAAAAAATTCTATTGTCATTTGCAGCTCTCCGGTGGAATAATAATGTTACAAAACCGGTTCGGTCCCATTTTATGCTTTTGTGATAGTGATGAAGATTAATTTTAACAAAGTGGCAGCGTAAAATCTTGCTTTTGCAGCAGTTACAAAACATTATATATTTTAGTCGGAACCTAAATTATATATATGATTTTTTAAGCATGTGACTGTGTTAGAAAACTTTACAATATATGATTGTAAAATTAACTACGATTAATAACTACTAATTATGATTATTATAGATATGAAACAGTTAGATTTAACTTTAATTAACGATCTTACCTTCGAATATACTACCAGCTTATTCTTGCTGCGTATCTGAAATACTGCTTCTGATTCAGCTACATTATTTCCTTAAATTAAATTTAACAGTCTTAATTGAAAGTAGAAAACTGAAAAGAATAAGTTTAGTTTCAAGATATCAGTTCTTTGAGTTGTATAGATTGATGCAAAATCTCGTATTCCTCTTTGTAAAGATATTCTTCCATCGCAAGCATTTGTATTTTCTGTGCAAACATCAGTTCTTTACGATTTTCTAAATAACTAAAATCTTTCCTTGTTAAAAAGGAAAACCTAAAACTGAGAAATATTTTTCTAATCCTATTATCTTATTACAAAGCAAAAGTGAAATTAAATAAAATTCTTTTAAGATAGAGTATTGGCAACACTAATGGAAAGAGATGCGTATTATAACTAAATTTGTCTCATTTCGATCTCCGTGCAAGGAAGACGAAGAATGGAACAAAACTAAAAATAAGATGAGGAAATAATCTAAAGAAAGGATGAAATTTACTAATCGTATTTATCTTCCATTCAAGGAGAGCTTTGCAACTGGATTAGAAAATGGATTTCGAAAATTTTTTTCTCTCTTCATTTAACTTTTCTTTCTTTTGAAGACATTTGACATGAAGGAAGGGGAATTCTTGGCAATCAAATAATAGGATGAACTTGATGGGAGCAAAAGAATTTAAAAGTGCAAGAGAAATAACATCAAAAAGAAACAAAAGCGTTTTCATTGGCTTCTGGCTTATACAAATCATTTGTTATTTGGACTAGTTATTAGGAAGGAAAAGAAATGTTTTACCCGGTTATTACTGCTAGAGTATATGCAGACGTATTTAAATTTTTACAAAATTCTTTAGTTACACAGTAAAAGTTGCATTTTCATACTATTATTACTCATAGCATTATTACAATACATTACTATTATGATAAATAATCCAATTTTATTACCGTAGACACTGTATTTCACAAGGTGTTACTAGTTTAAGTTTGCTTAACTTTTAGGTTTGAAATTCCAAACTTTAATTTATTTTAAAATCATTTAACAAAATCAATCAGATTGGTTAAAATTTTTCAAATTTATAATTGTTAGCAATTGTTTAAGCATTGTTTCCTAAGAATTTAATTTTTCAGAGGAATTTAGATTCAGTTTAAAAGCGTATTTCACTTGACTGAATATTAGTTTATGTATTGATGCATTAAGTAATCGATCAAAATTTCATATTGTTTCATTTACTGCATCTTGTCTTAGAAATAAATTGAATATTTTAAGGAAATTATCCCCACTATGCTTAATAAAAATATATTACAAGGATGACTAATAAGGGTTAATTCAGAAAGAGGCTTAAAATTTGATACATGATAATTCAAATAATTTTTACTTTAATTTTTTTTAATAAAATGCTATTTAAAGTGAAACAATTTAAATTATTTTTAAATAAAAATTTTCCGAATTTTCTCAAGTATTTTCACCCTTTGCATTTCCCCCCGCCCCTAGTCTTTTAGAGCAAGTTTTAAATTTTTTTTAACTTTCACGTACTTTTTTTTCCTTTTCCAAACTGTTTAGAAAACGAGTTTCCTAAATTTTAAGCTAAATTCGTCCAGTTGATAGTAGTTTTTGTTTCACTTAATTGATTTGCTCATGGGTTTGAGGTGCATTATCTCTGACTGATGAACAATTCTAACGAACAGCTTCAAGAAAACAGGGGCATTTAAAGCTCTGTTGATGATGGTTTTAACGGTGACGATGGCGCTGTTGGAAGTTGACAGACCTTCCAATAGCAGTGAATGATTTCAGGCATATGTAGTAGCAGTAGAACGCAAAAAGGGAGGGCAAAATTCAAAAAACAGTAAATTAGGAAGTGAGATATCATACTAAGCAGTGCAATAATAGTATTACTATGTATTCTTACTGGAATTTAGGTATAGTTTAAAAAATAATATTGTGATAGTTGCTGGTAGTTTATCCATGAATACTTTTTAACTTATATATTCTTACTGCGGCCGCATTCTTCCGAAATTAAACTATTTTTATAATTTCCCTTTCGTTTTTCGTATGATATAGTTAGCAAAAAAGGGGGTAATGCGAATAAAAATGGCGTTTATATTGTATACATTATTAGCGTATACAGTCAGTAAAACCGAAGATTTTTCCCCGAAATTTGCAGATCTGTAGAAGCTAATTTTACTTCCGCAAATAGATTGTCCTGAAACAGGTTTTGATTATTAACGCTGCATATTTTCTTTGTTTATTTTCTAGCTATTCGCAAGACAGAATGCTAACGTTATGTGAAAGTTTTTAACATAATAAACTTCTTTGACAAGTTTTCTTTAAAGAACATTTCTTTCATAAGTCAAATCTTGATTTAATTTTCTTGAACACACTATAGTCTAATCGAATTTGCTATTGCTATATTTAATGTACATAATGTAATTAAATAGCGCATCATAGCCAAGTTTTAGTGTTTAGATGTATAATTCTTCCTCTTCTTGAATCAGCTCATCTCTAACAGCCCATCCCTCGGTTATTGAACTGCGAAACAAAAAGGTTTAATTTACATTTTGCAGAAAAATTTATTATGATGCATTCCATTTCGAAAAATAACGTGTTTCTTTAATTCTGTCATACGGTTAACTAAAGTTAAGTTATCTTGTAAGGCAAATGTAGAATATAATAGATTTCGGCCATGATAATATTTTAAGTGACTTTCATTCTTCTGGTAATATTAAGCAAATGTTTAAAAGTGTCTGGTAGTATTAAATGAAAATTCAAAGTGTTTTCTTAATATTAAATGAGTATTTAAAAGTTATTACACAAAAAATCTTAGGAACAAAAGTTGTCCGCTGTAATATTACGACTAGTGTTTGTTCTCTGATAGGAAAAACATCTACGGATTTCTACAGTATAATTTCTTACTACATAAATTCATTTACATACGTGAATGCAGTGAAGTTGTTTTATATCGCATAATAAGATTATTTTGTATTTAGATTCCTTCTAGAGTTTATATTGACGAGATTATTATTATCTGCAATTTTTATCACTATATATACAAGGTGGTCATGGAAAAACTCACCAGATGCATGAACCTTAGAGGCCTATCCGCTCAACCAATGGAAATATTACAACAATTAAAAACAATAAAGCTCACACGATTACGTTTTCTTGTAAAAACATTTCAAAATTATCCAATGACAGCATCCACATTTTTACTCCGCAAATTTTTCAGCGCATTTATAAACCATAATTGGCGTTCAAACGATACACATATGACAAAAATGCCGGAGTAAAACATTTGCAAAGCATAACACTGTAAAGGACCAATGACAAATCAAGCTAGGGGAGAAACCAAGTCAGGCCTAAAACATTTGTTGTAAACGATCTCGTTGGTGTTTCTTTTGGCCTGAAGGTGGAAACCACGAAGAAGTTGGATTTGTGCTTGCTCCTTGGAGAGAACTCAAAAATGATTTACTATTTGGATATAAATATGTAGTATGCTACATCCTTTAATCATTGATCGAACCCTTAGAGAGAATAAAGGCACACAAGATCGTCTTGCTTCAAACAAAAAATAACGCATGTCATCAAACAAGAGCAATTTACAAGGACGGTCTGATTGGGATAATATATTAAAATAATGATGAAATCACAACCCTCACGTCTCAACTGGAGTGACGGTTCATGTGAGTCAACGTTTAGACTCTGGGTAGAAGACTTTCTGAAGCTCCCGTGCTAATCCGCAGTCCCTGACGATAGACAGGATCTAATTTGAACAACATTAAAGACCTTGCGGATCCATAAACTGCTAAGGTATACCTCAATCCAGAGCAGTTACAGCCGAAAACATAGCAGCAAAAACATCGAGGACGAAAACGTCGCGGAGGTTCAAACTTCGTTGTACGAAACATCGTAGGAGAAAAGAAAGCAAATAGATAACATCGCAGTTCTAAAACATCGTTGTACAAAATAACGTCGTCGAAAATAAAGCAGTTCAAGAACGTCGCAGTTTAAAAACACCTTTGTCGAAAATATCGTGTTAAAAAATAAAGCGCCTACAAATCATCGCATCCCCATAATATCGTAGGCATATGTTTTTCAGGTTTTAAAAGTTGTAAATGCATATTCGTATAAAGATTTGGAAGCGCAAGAAATGTTAACGCCACTTTAAGAATAAAAGGAAACAAAACAAGGTATAATTTTCACCAAACTACTATCAGATTAAAGTGAAAGGAAGTAATTTGATAATTAACTAAGCAATTTTTATATAGGTAATCTCATGCAGTTATTTATCTTCCCTTTTCTTAACATTTTTAGGCTGTATTTTTCATGAAAAATTATGAGTAAAACTTTATGAAAAACGTTTAATTTATTAATGACCTTTTTAAATTAACTATGTAAATTTAAAATTCTATTAAGTGCAGTAAATTGCATTAATTTTCTACTCATTTTCATTTTTAAAAGCTTAAGTTTCCTTCTTATGTTTTCAATAAAAATTTATCAGTTTATTCAAAAATATGAAATATAAAAGTGAAAATATCCCTCTCTCCTTCCTGCGCTCACAAATCGTTATACGAAAACGCATTTACAGTTTTTAAAACCGGAAAAAAGCATTTGTGCGATGTTATCGTCATCCGATAATTTGTGGGTGCTTTATTTTTTACCACGGTATTCTCGACGATGACGTTTTTAAACTACGAAGTTTTTTTAACCGTTTTATTTTCGATGACATGACGATATTTTGTGCCACGATGTTTTAGAACTGCGATGGTTTCCTCAGCGATGTTTTCGGCGGATACCATCTAGGGCAGACAGCAATCTATAAACGTGAAGCAAAGAGCAAAGATCAGTCCTTCAAGAGGATTTTGAAATGAGTTTTATAATGCATAACATTTTGAAACTCTTCTTCCTCGGATATGGGACACTAGGAAATAAGGTCAACTGTTGATCAAATATCACTCTTATCACCACTAAAATCTTCACTTCAGATTCAACTAAAACCAATGATCCATCAAGATATAATTCATGTTCAGAATGAAGATCTCATTTTCTACAAAAGTGTAGGCAAACGGTCTTTTGTGAATTATGGATCAAAGTAAAATTTATCGTCAAATGTACCTAAATTTAAATTAAAATTTCAGCATATGTTAAACTAATTCCTAACAATCTCTTTCGCACTTTACAAGTGCTGCCGTCTTAGCATAAAATTTTGTCTAGCATAAAGTTAAATTTATTCTGTCTTAGCATAAATAAAAATGCTTAATGAAAATTAAGCATTGAACATAAGTAATTAATAATATCAAAGAAGCTCAATCATCCAGATAACTTGTAGCGTACTGGAAGCAAGTTTTTACAATGAACCTCGACTTATTAATTTTTACAACTCTGAGTAATTTTCATTCAAATTACCGAGAAAAAAACCGAAATTATGTAATATTTCATGCATGATTCTGAAGAGAGACGTAAGAGCAGACACCATCCTTGTATTCTGCAAATTTTTATCATTGGAACAACGAATAGCGTAAACTACACTTCTTTATGCACATAAGGCAATTCACAACTAAGTGGTTACAATATGCCTTGAAATAACTTTAGCTCAAGTTTCGTTACTTTTCATTTCTCTTCTTTGAAAATTATATTCAAGTCTGCTAAAAATAGAAGAAGTAGTTATTCATCCTACCTCTCAACTAGGTTGCTATTTCTTTTATTTTTTCTACTTCTTTGTATTCTTCTTTGTACTTCTTTTTTTTACGTTGTGAAAGACATGTAAGGATTTTTTTTCTTTCTACTGGTATACTGTTTACATATGTATTATTCTTTCTATTTCCTCTAAACAATCATTATTCTGAGAATTGAAGTTCATTTGAATCTTTTAAGAATATATATTGTATAATGTCATTTTAAAATTTATTTCCATATATATCAAATTAACTTACATAAAATTTGAATTTTTGTGAATTCCTACTCTATCAATGGATCAAACTACGCTGGGGGAGTAACATTTCAAATACATGCATTTCTGCTCGGCAGTTGGGCGGGTTGGAGCAGTTTTTCTTTTCCTTATTTTTTGCGTGATGGTAAATGGTTGAAGGTAGAATATGATTTTATTTATTTTCAGGATATGTTTTGTTTCCGTGAGATCCATATCACGTGAACATGTTATTTAAAAAAAACTGTTTGGTTGAGCATGGTCGAGATAGAGAGCAAGGTGTTCATTAAGCAAATATCTGGAAAAACTTGAGTATAATGAAATAAAAATTTACTAAATGCTGAGGCAGGTATATGGAAAAACAACAATGCAGGGGTTAGAAATATTCGAGTAGATTAAATAGTTTAAAGATGTGTGAAAAGACTTAAATGATAATGTAAGAGCTCGGTGGCTTTCACGTTCGCATTGTAGCATTTTGCTTGCGCAGGAATTCAAATGAATGTCCTTCAAACCCTCTTAGACTGACAAGCAGGTTATTGCCGTAGTCTGAACTAAGATGATGATGATTTACAAAGTTTAAAATATACAGTGTACAAGAAAATCTCCGCCGTTTGAAAAAAGAAAATGCGTCATCAATAAGTTATGGTTAAAATTGTCTGATGTAAAATGCCGTATCGTAAGGATGAACATCTCCTAACAACATAGCCTTGAAATGTTAGGGATTTTAGGTCGACACCATATATTTTTCCACACGAAAATCTCGATTTTTGAGCCGAATGAGCATCATTTGGGGGAACTTTTGATTTACTTATATAATTTGAAGAAATCTGCAGCTAAAGCGAATCGATTGCTTGTAGAAAGAAACATATGGTGAGGCTGTCTTATGCGAAAGACGTTGTCGTGAGTAGTTTCAAAAGTTTCAAACTGTGAATTAACATCGAAGGCAAGAACGTAGCGGAAGGAAGAAAATGTACGAAGACGCTGAATTGGAATTATTGAATGAATTATTGTATGAAGATTCGTCCCAAACGCAAGTGGAACTTACACTCACATTAGGAATGACCCAATAAGCAATATCACATAGTTTAAAATCATTGAGAATGATTCAAAAGCAAAGACATTCGATTCCGTATGAACTGAAGCCGAGAAAATTTGAACGCCGATTTTTTACATGTGGAATGCTGCTTTCATAAACGAAAGGTTTGTTGCATCGCATAGTCAGTGGTGATAAAAAATGTATCCTCTATGATAACCCAAAGAAGAAATCACGAGAACCACATGGCCGTACTTCAACATCGAGACGCAAGCCGAATATTCAGTCACATGGTATCAACTTTATGTTGAATCAACTTTATGTCATATACTACTACACGTTGCTCAAACCGAAAGAAACTATAACTTTGGACCTCTACCGAACACAGACTGAGCCGAGCACACAAAGAAAAATGAGCCCACCACTATTCCACACATAACAATATTATTCATTTGCATAATAACGCTCATCCACATGTTGAAGTGTCGATCAACATCTACTCGGAAAAACTCAAAAGTTCTAGCCTTGGGATTTTATAACAGATGCTCTACTAATGCCAACAGTCAAAACCAAATGATCAATAATATGATTATAACACACATAAATGGAAAAATTATCATCTATCCTTTTGTTGATATGAAGACGATATTCTTCTAATCAAAAATGGTGCTTCTGAATTTTAATTTTAGATTGGTACAGTATTCCTAGGTTTTATTAAAAGTTATTTTTAGAGTTCAGCTATATCCTAATATCTTTGACTCGTCGCAATACTCGCTGAGGATACGCGATACACTTGTCGCCTTTATCCTGCTAGGAGAAGCTGCCTTAGAAAATTGTCAAATGGATACAAGAACTAGTTACAAAGCTTGGTAACTGATTTCTGAAAAAACATTAGTTACAGAGCACAGCCTAATCAGTCAGTTAACAAACACTGCTGTAATTAATTACTACCATTCTGATGGTCCCGTGTTCGAATCTCGAAGAAGTATTTGATATTTCTAAGCGTATAGTATCTGTGTGGGAAGGGGGCATTCAAACTAACCAACGTTCTATCGAGAGGTTGTGCATGGGAAACCTCTCGGGGTGATTCTGCCTCAAAACTGGAGCGGAATTCCACATTCAGCTCGGCGGGACTACATGTGTAAGACCAGTTATAAACTTTTGGTGTCCCGCTCACTTCTGCCTGATAATAACTTCTGAAAAATGTTAGTTACAACATATCTAATCCAATATTAATTGTTGTAAGATGTGAGACAGTTTTGTACTTCTTTGAAATTGTGGAACCAGGGAATTGTGAAACCTGCATCAGTTTATAAATTTTGAGTGAAAGCTTATATTATCGAGTTATTTTACAAGCCTTTGGGTATAGCTAAAGACGATATGTTTGTGATTTTTCTCTTAATCCGATTGTATGCTGCATCAACTGTTAAAACTCTATTATGAACGATAATTTTCTAAGCTATTTTGTTAACTGTGTGATTAGTTCTTGGGTGCTTAGATCAAGTTTTAAATTAATTCGCATGCTCGAAATTTAAAGGGTATTTAATAAATTTAATTTTAGCATGTCCATTTAATACACAAGAAGTATTTTTTATGTTATGGAGAAATTCCCTCTAGAATGATCTAGTAATTTTAAAACCTGATAATACTGTAAACTGAGTTAACTCCAATAAAAAAGCAATTCTATTTTAAATTCATTCTTTTAATCTACTGAGTTATGCTGCAAGTGAATTTCACCCAGTTCACTGAAAAGTTAGATATTTTAATACACAACATTAAATTCAAAATAATTTTAAAAATGCAATTTTAGTTTAGATTTCTTTTGCTGAATATTGATTTGCTGTTTTCAAGAGCAGCAGCGTTTAACAAAGCCTCAAATGAAATTCGGTTCAGTTTCATATTTTTGTTTACATTTATTTAAAATTTGAATTTTTTACGTTTACTTAATATTTTTATAGTAAGCAATAAATCGAACTTTGATACTACAGTACACTACGATTTTCATTACTTCTGTTTTGTACATTCATATTTAACTTTTGTCGCTTGGCTTAGTAACAATTGTTTCTTTCAAGCTTTCGTGTTTGCTATTAGATCTTTACAATTCGCCCTTACATAAAACACTAGTTACTTAAATTATATAAATAATAGTTAATATAAATCGAAATTTTTGGAAAATCAAGATTTTGGAAATTTTCTCATCCTTTTATTTAAATTTGACTTATGCTGATTCAGGTTTCATGTGAAAATTCAATTTGTAACTTTTCATTCATACTCTATATCAGATATGAAATCTTGTAAATTTATAACATATTTTAGTGTTATTTATTATAAGACAATAATGAAAAGGATTTGTAGAAATATAATAGGAATTTTACACCCTAAATATAGAAATTAATGGATGTTGAATTAATAAAAAATTCTTGATTTTATGTACTTTCATCAAAATTTTCAAATTTGCTTCTCACACAAGTACTCAGAAATTCTCTGCAGTTAGTGAAAAGCTTTTTCTGAAAAGTTTCCAAATTCATCAAAATATGCCAATCAGAAATCCAATAATCTTCAAATATTAGAACTTGTAGAGACATTAGGCAATTTTTGAAAGTAGGAGATGTGAAAAATGAGCAATGCTCTCGCCGAGACTCAAACTTCGAACCTCTCGAATACACACCAAGTGTGCTGACCATTACACCACGAAGGCATGCTGAGAACGCGAAAGAAATACATTACATACTGTCCCTTTTAAAGGACAACTGGGGATTAGGGAACCAGTCACCAAATCCTAGTGATGGAGAATCCTCATCCACCACCATGTTTTGTTTAGGCGCCACTGTAGAGACATTAGGTATTTTTGAAGCAGGAGAAGAAAAAATGAGCAGTGTCCTCGCCAGGATTCGAACCTAGGACCTCTCTAATACGTGCCGAGTGTGCTGTCTATTACACCACGAAGGCATGTTAGAAAGCGGGAGAAATACCTTATAAGCTAAACTGACTAATCAAGACTTAAGAACTAAGACTTTTGCTTAACATACTGTATAAATCATCGGCCACTGTTAAATAATACAGGATTCCAAAAGGCAAAAGTGAAATGGCGATTAACTAAGCTACTGTAGATTAGCAATTAAATCAATAATGTTAAAGTTCAGAATCAATTCAACTAAATATTAATCAAGATAAAATTAACTTGAAAGGATTATCTGTTGAATAGGAAAAGGATCTGGCAACTATTAATGAATTTGACTCAAAAAGGAGGAACTGCAATTAATTTAGGGAAGATTACCTCATTTGCTCGACTAGTGTGTACTGTTAGGCAATCTCTCAAGGGACAGGCTTGCAGTGCACTGTGGCAAAACTGAACTAAGCCAGTTAAACACTCTGCAAATCATAATGATACAGAAACTTAGCTCATCGGAATACATTTCAGAGTGAAAATAAATGGAATAATAGACGGAAATTTAAAAGAAAATGCTACTGAAAGCTGAAGAAAAACTTACATAATGTTATTTAATACTAAAGTAGAACTTACAATGCTTAATTTAAATTTTATACTTAATCTAATTATTACAGCGCTTAATTTAATTTCTATCCTTACTATAAAAATTAATTAAAATGTTCTCGCTTAATATTTGAAGGACTCAAAGCATAAGCTACTTTACTCTCATTTTTCTCGAAACTTAGTTGAATATGATATGAAAAGCCGAAGGAATAAGCTTTCAGACTGTAATTAACTCATTTTAACACTCAATTATTCCTCATGGATCACAACACTATATTTAAGAAGAAAAAATATATCGCTTAGCTACATTAGACAGAAGAGAAATCTAATCCATTCATTCATAAAAAAACTGATTATAAGTAATATTCATCTTGTGTAAATGCATCTGAAATAGCGCAGTTTACTGAAAGAGAAGTAATTTGTAAAGAATGCTTATATGAAAGGTAATATAAGTGACATAAAATGCACAGAAAGGGAAAAAGGAGTCACTGGGAAACGGGAGTTGTAATGTAACAATTGTAAAAGAAAAGGACATGTATGAGGCTCTGAAATATATTCTTGCTTTATATCATTCATACTTTAGAAAGGTTTCTTAGCCATAAGGAATTTCAATAAATTGTAAAATTCCAACTAAATTATTGTTATTTTGTTGGCTAGATCTTTACTTGAACTGCGAGGCGACTATTTGCTATGCCCAACTGTATCAGTAACAACAGGTGGAAACGTGAAAATACCCTTTTATTAAATTCAAGAAAATTGGCACTCCTGGTGCTTACAAAGCCACGCCATACTTTGGCAGCAGTTCAAAACAAAAATATAAAACTAAAACTAAGCCTAATTTGAATAGTCAGTCGAAGCCGCACAGAGGTATTTTAAAGTGTAGTTGACTCTTGAACCTACCACCGACGCAGACTAATCGGCAATTCATATGCACGGTCGTAAAACAGCAAGTTTAATTAACACAGAAACAACGTGCCCGAAGGGCGAACACGCTCTGTCTGAAATGACTCAGACACCAGCTTGGACACCTTTGAATACCTTTCTACCTTGCTTTGTATAACGCACGAAACTGTAATCTCATTCCTGCAAGAAAACGTGTGTTGAAAACAAGAGCAATAGGAAAGGTTGATGCAAAATAAAATTAATTAAATCTCTTAAATACATTAAATAAATCCCCACAAAATATTTCTACTTTTTTGTTTGCTACAAATTGTGATAAACATTATAATGTATTTCTCCCGCTTTCTTAGAATGCCTTCGTGATGTAGTGGTCAGCACGTTCGGCGTGTATTCGAAATTCCCGTGGCTCGAGTCCCGGACATTGCTCATTTTTCATGACTCCTGTTTTCGAAATAACCTATTGTCTCTACAACTGGCGCCCTAACTAAAAAAGGTGGTGGATGATGATTCTCTACCACAGAGATTTGGCGATTCGGTAACCTAATCCCTAGTCTCCCTTTAAAAGGGGGAGTATATAAGTTATTTCTCCCACCTTCTGCGCATGCCTTCGTGGTGTAGTGGTCTGCACGCTCGATGCGCGTTCGAGAGGTCCCTGGTTCGAGTCCCGGCAAGGGCACTGGTAATTTTTTATCTCTCCTGCTTTCAAAAAATAACCTACTGTCTCTTCAACACTCTGTTGTTCCCTTCCATGTACGGTTAGTATTAGGGTTACGTATGTGTTGCCATTCAACGCAAGTTCTCCATCAACGGTATATAGCACAAGCTAATTTCGTAATCAGTCTTATATTTAGTACTCTATTCCAGTGATACAGGACATAAATACGGGATAAGGGCATATTTTTGGTCATTGAAATGCGTTATAAATTAAAGTAAAACTTAAATGACAATACTTTTATAACTACAGCTCGATGGGTTACTAATTAACAAGGTAAATGTTATTTTCAATTCAGCTAGTAATACATAGTACAAAAAGTATAACCACTTCTAAAAATAACACTTGAAGCGAATGAAAGTTAAATAAACGGGTTTCTTTCTTTTTAAAATTTGCATACTGCGAATTTTCTTATTTATTTATGGACATTTAATGTTTCAAATGGCTCTCTACGTGACATGGAACATCTAGCACCTCATTTACCCGCAGCTTACTTTATGCAAAAATATTTTGTAATAACCTCACATCTCTCCAATTTAAGAAACAAACTTCACCCAAACTTCTCCTGATATTCTGTTCCTGAAGCAAAGTGGGAAATTTTTCATCGGCAAAATTAAAGTCATTTGTTACGCATCATCTGAGATATGTCGTCGTTTCGGAGGCAAATTATCTACTTAAGCAAGCAATAAGAATCCATACTAGAATTTTAATTCTGTCGAATGGCAGCCGAAACATAATCGTAATAAATAAATTCGTTGTATTTATAATGCGACAGGGACACAGTGTATTGTAGAGGTACCTAGAAAAATTAAACTCATTTGTACATGCAATTAGGAGTGAAAGCATAGTTTGCGATTATAGGTTAGTAATCCATAATGGGCTACTTTATGATTGAAAATATTAAAATTAATAATGCAAACATTTAATGCATAATAATGTGATTATCAAAGAGTCTGTACAATTCAGGGAAAAAATAAGATGATTTGGGTTACTTAATTAAAAACATTTGATAGCGTTATTTGAAAATGAATTCTCTTCTTATAAATTTCAGTTAATAAAAACCAAATCACAATTTATTAAATTTCGCTAACTGTATTTTTAATCAAATCAAATCATTAATTTAATTGTATTATTATAAATCTTAAGTATCTTATTACTGCTTTTGTTATAGAGAAAAATTGAATTCAGAACTCAAGCATCAGAATTTCAAGTTTAATTATAAATTATTCTGTGCAAAACTAAGAATCATCATCATAAAAGGAGTTATGTAACTACTAAAAGAATAGAAAAGAATCAAGCTCTTTAGTTGAAGGTAAAAGAAAAAAGTCGCAATGAATTTATTTATTTACTTATTTTATGTAATATAATAATTTATGTGGTGTTACATTTGAAAAGTGTTCCAGTAAACGTGTTCACTTAAGTCTCACTGTAACTTATTCAATTAGCTTTCCATTAAAAGTCTCCCTGAATAAAAATATCTGTATAAAAATCTGTAGATTACAGTTTCGCGAAATATGCAAATGTTTTATTATGAAATCGATCTCTTTTACAACCAACAAACTTACACAGTTTTGAAATACCATCTTCCATCGGGAATATAAACTACTGAAACACGAAAGTCATAGGATATACAGAGAATTAACTTCAAAGTTATTCTTTTATAAAATCTCATTTTAAAATAAAAATACAGTTGCTGTCTTTAAGTACGGTAGTAAATAAATTTTGAAGCGAAATGTTAAAGACCTAAGCGAAAACGAGCTTGGAGAATTATCTCAAAAATCTTCCATGCAATACAAATGAGCTAACAATCTCGGTGCCTTTCGTCACAATTCCAGAATTACTCTAAGTATTTACAAACTGTTTCGTTAAATAATCAAGCTGTGACGACTTTCATTTTCAGAATGGAAAATTTACCATGAATCTGAAAGAATATATGCCCCATTTAGTGTTAGAAGCTTCCCAGAATGATATATGTATAAGTAGGATTTTAATGTTTATTCTACATTTAATTTTCCTGTCAAAGAACCTCTTACTCGGCTGAACCAACGGTGTGGAAATGGTATGTCTTTTGTTCAAGTTTACTGTGTACATTTTTTGCATTAATGGCTGTTATTAGCACAAGATTAGAATTATTGCAGTTATTAGTGGCCTGCTCCATTTCCATTTATCTTAATACATACAAAGAATAATAAAAAAAAATGTTCCTGCCCTTCTAAAATTACATTCAGTAATAGTTTATGTCAACGTAAGTATAAAGTACAGATACATATTAAATGCTTTGAAATATTAATATGAAACACTATAATGTTATTTATAACAGAGTTAGATTTTATTGTTGCTAACACTGAACATTAAATTTCTTCTTATATTGAAAGAATTGCTGATTATTTGTTTTCATATTTCTCGCTCAAAATTGTAAATTAATTGGTTTTAATTTCTTAAAAAAATAAATAAACCTCGTAATTTCTTCTTCTTTGTAATTCCATTTCACCTACGTCTAGCAACTCTTTCATTTGCAAATAAAATGCATTTAACAATAATGATTTGAACGAAATAACGAAAAGTTCATCAAAATAGTAACTTAATGCAACATAAGTAATGCGACTATTGATTTCAAAGCTTGCGATAAAATTTGGAAATACGAAAACATTTTATCAGCAATCTCTTTGGCAGATAGGTCGCGCTCTCGGCGTACGTCGAGGGAAATAAATATAAAAATAACGCTTGAATTTTGTGGAAAGGTGACTTCCCACGTGATCAGTGCATACAGACTTTCTGGTAATTTTCTAGCAAATACTAACTTCCCTGAAACGGTGTATATATGTAAATATTGAATATTTAACCAAGAATATTATTTCTATGCATTTATGTTTTAGTATTTTATATTATTTGCTAATGTACTTTGTATTTTAGTCATATTTTCAGATAGAATGTATACAGCCAATCAGATGTCATCTAGTTGTTCATGTGACTTGGTCACACACCTTCTTCACTACAGCCATCGTGCCCACTGCTCATCTCAAGCATATCACTACTTGAAGTGCTGGAGCGTTCGCGTAAAGACAGCCGGAACACAACATGTTAAAATTCCATAAATATTGCGGCACTTGGAACTTGGAATTTTGTAGAATTCACTTGATGTTTGATGTAGAATAAGCAAGTGAAAAATATTTGACAATGTTTTTCACAGTCACTGCTAGATGCGGAAATTGCATGTTGAGTTTCGTTAATAAAATGTTGTTTGTGTAGTTAAGTTAATTATCTTGGACTCTAATCAATATTAATGATCATTCCTATCAATTGTACAAGCTCTCTCAATCAGAACATGTAAAGGTCTTGAATCATCATATAAACAACAAGCAATAATTTGAGATTTTTTTTTACATTTAAAGAGAATTAAAAATTTCACTTTTCTTTTATATGCTTCTAAATGTAAAAGCTAATTGATACATGAAAAGTACATACACCCTCAGCTAGGATTGCGTTAAGAAGCGAGATAAAATGTTAACAAATATACATAGTTTAAATTTTACATCACTAACCAACTAGACATCATTCGCTTTAAAACCCTTTTTAAATATTTACCTTAAATTAGAGATTTATTTTGAAATCACATCCTATACTTCTTTTTTGTATTACTGATGCTAATATGCTGTAATATTTGCTTTTATTTTTGACAGGATCTGTAAGGAATTCTTCCTTTCGTGATGCAAGCTGTTCAATACATTCAGCAGGCAAATGGAAAACATTTGCGGTTCGAATCTTGCAAAAACACAATTGATGTTTCACATTTTTTGCATAGAAAAACTTAAATGTCCCTCCAGCTCAGCAAACGGTTTAATCTCCAACTCAAATATCAAGAGACATTATAGAATATGATATAAACTAGTATTTAGCAGTTATATAGTTATTTATAAAGTATTTAGCAGTTTGTTTTAGTAAAACATTTCAGACTTTGCTTTATTCAAAGGCTAAAGGAAAAGTCTACATGCATTTGTATTATTTCCTAGTAACTATTCTTGTAGTGCATGCATTGGATTTATCTGTAGTGCAAATCCGATCGAATAAAAAAATTTTTAGCTTCCCGTGGCTGAAATTAGGGAGAGTATTGAATCTAATACGCATCTCAAATGCATTAATATGCAAAAATTGCCAATTATACATCATGGTATGCAAGCTCATTACATGATGCATTGCTCTGACAAAGTCTAATTAAGGGCATACGTCTACATACGATAATACTTATCGTCTATGTGACAAATATCATGCTTATTCAAAATGGCCCATATCAATTGAAATATTAATCTATATGCTATTCGCATCGCCTTTTTTCTCAAACTTAGAATGGCAACAATATATTCCAAGGAATAAAACAGAATGCTGTCACATTTCATTCAATGCGTGACTAGCACCCAATTCGATTTTGCAGACCCAGATACTTAAGTATTCATTCGAATGAGTTAGGAGGTCTTTTTAGGTATATCTTTGTCATTTCAAACATAAGCATGGGCCATATGATAGGCTTAGTATATCAGTGCATTGAAAAACGCAGTGTTCATCGTATTTAAAAAATATTTTCCTGTTATCTTACTGTGTCAAATCATTGCATTCCTTAGTAGAATGTTTAATAAAATGGTAAACATTATACTTAAGTGCAATTTTTATACTTATTCACAGTAATTTGAAATGGCGCAATTTTGGAGCCGAATGCTTTATTTAATCTTGCTTCATTACAGCGTTTGATTTTATTTCTGCCTCGTGCTTTTTTCTAAGAGATGTTGCTGATGGTTTGACACATTTCAGTATCTTCACTTTACTAGAAACAGACTTAATATAAAGGAACAGTCTAGGATCGACTATTCGGAAATAAAAAAGATTTGCATCTTCATTCCATGAAATTCTGTATCAGAACGAAATGCAAAGATTTTAGTTCGACATCACAAATGACTGAGCACAAATTGTTCAAGGCTTCTAGTAAATTACCTTAGACATATCGATTATAGATGCATCAAATAAAATTCTGAAATCCCCCATACATCCATTATTGCATCTGTTATGCAGATACGTATCGAAACAGATGAAGAATATTTTCTAAAATTTATTTTTTGTAATTCGAAATTCTACATTTAGTTCAGTTACACTTCTAATAGCGCGGAGAAAAGATCTTTCATTTCAGATTCCCTTACACTCAGTTAGCTCAGATCTGATCTCTGTTGCATAATACAAGGTGCAGTTAGTATATAGAAGAAGTTCTTTAGCTAGCGTATATAATTTCATACTTAAAAATACAAGATATTTAACCCTTTGAAGGCCAAAACGCCAGACACGGTCTATCATTCAAATGACTGTATGAGCTCGAAACTGCAGAGATTGCTATCCTGTTTTCTTCCCTCCGCCTAAGGCATGCAAAAGCAGGTGTATGTTCCCCCAATGCCCTATATCAGTTTATTGCAGAGACCATGTCTTAAAAGGCTAATGAAAGCTTCTTTGTTAGGAAGTAAAAAGGACGTCATTTGAAATCCCCACACCTCTTTGCGCATTAATTGACAGGGAAAAGAAGAAACGGACGGGACGGGTAATGGAGGGAATGAGGTTTCGCTGTTTCGACTGAAGTTTCGGTAAGGAAAAGATAGAACAATTTCTCAGTATTTAAGCCTTGCTTCCTTTATCTGGTGAATCCGCTTACTAGGCTTACAAGAGAAAGTGATGTCGTGTGGGGGGAAAGATTATTTTCAGAGTAGGAATTAAGCATCTGTTTAGGTTATAAATATTACGTCTTATAAGGTGTGCTCCCACATGTTGCTCTTGCAACCATGAACTTTTCTCTTGTATGGACTTGTTTAACCATTAGTATTGACAGTTTCGTTCCAATATATCTAAATCACCATCACTTCATCTAGAAGCATCAACTTCGACAACTGAAGATCTGAAGTATAACGTTCGTTCTTCTAATTATCTTGTTCCTAACACATTTGGAACCTGTCATGAAAAAAAAGCACAGAAAAAATTTTGTTTTTATCATTGAAGACTTTTCTTGCTTCCCAAAGGTGACTGCGGACCCTTGTTATTCTTATTTGTTAATGTATTGGACAGCTATCATAAATCGTTTGCTAAAAATGTTTTGGAATCTGTTGAATCTAATTCCTTCATTTACATCTTTATTACCGAATGAGTATCTTAATATTTCTTATTAAAAGTATTAATGAAGATATATTCGGTAATAAAGATATTAATATACTCATTCGGTAGCTGAATGAATATCTTAATATTCCTTAATTATTCTTATTCTTAATATTCGTGTTTACATTTGCAGACTGAAACTATTTGTCATCACACCTTTTTGAAAATCTGATGAAATAAAAATTGGGCTTCTCTGTGGGCCACAATGAGATCTTCTGATCTTATCATTTGATGAGTGAACAACGGGCTATTCCTTATCCAGTGTATACATAAATGTTTAAGTGTGACATCCAATTAAAACCACACATTAAATTAGAATATCAGAACATGCTTTACTTTAAATATTCAGAGAACATTATGTTCTATAAAGTTATCATACATAATGGCCCTCGTTTTACAGATTTGTGTTCTTAAAAATCTGCTCACGATAAGCTAAACTGTATTACAAGGGTCTAATATTTTAATATGATTACCACATTTAGGTTTCCCAAAAGAGAATTATCCTTCTCGCTGTTATTTTTTTTCCTCTCCTGTTTCTGTCAATGTTTTTAATGATTCCTTTAGCGTTTTTGAATATAATTACCAATTTTTATTAAATCGTACTGCCTTAAAATTTTTTAACATTATTTATATATGTTGTATGATTCCAAAGTAAATACACATTATGTAGTAGTGAACTATATGTTGTATGATTCGAAAGTAAATACACATTATGTAGTAGTGAACTATATGTTGTATGATTCGAAAGTAAATACACATTATGTAGTAGTAAACTGTAACAGATGTTATGAATTACAACTCAGAATAATTTTGGAAGCTTTTTATGAATATTTTTCTGCATTGATAAAATGTAGGTTATACTGTTGGTTATACTTTTAGGTTATACTGTTGTTATTTTTTTCGTATTACTGTAGGAGGTGTTATAAATTTTGGTATTTCCAGAGACATTTTTAGTCTGAGATTTTATCGTAGTGCTGAATTTCGTCTGAAGCTCACAATGCTCCTAGACATCTGATAACTGTTTCCCACACGAATTATCAGGTGCAAAGAATTTTCCAAATTTTCGATTGAGTGTGATGAGAGTTTCAGAAAATATTGATCATTCTTCTAATAAAAATTAATAGCCTTCTGAGGAATTTTGAGCAGTAGCGAAAATTAACATTAAGCTTTCGGGAAAGCAGAATTCATTTGGTTAACAAATTATTTGAATAATGCACAAAAGTAACTGAGTTTAAAGTACAATTTTTTAACTTTTATCAAAGAATTCTTTTATCTAAACTTTCATGTTGCCATTCTGTTTGGGTGTGGGATGGTTAAAATTCAACGAAAAACAAAGAGAATCTCTTTAGGATCATAAAAACTCCATATGTCGAATGACTTATTTAATTTGTAGCAGTGTTTTTTTTAATTTAACTTCTTTCGTTACTTCTTTTGTTTTACTTATCTAACTTCTTTTGTTAATACACTATAGGAAATCCTAAAACTGCATTTTCTATATCTTCCTATGGCCAATTTGTATTAGTGAGAAGCATTACTTTGGAATATCTAGACATCTGTGTCTTACAAAGTAAATTGTAATTACTTTGTAAGATACAAATGTCTAAATAATACATAAAGACATCTGTGTCGTCTAAATATAACATATTTTAGCATACACTAAAAGTATGTTATATTTATTTTTCAATCTGTCTCCTAAATCATGTCTCGCGTATCAGCTGCATAAGACAGAGCAAATTTTGCTATATTATTGAGGTATAATTCGTAATTTAATTATTTAGCATTTTCATTCCAAGAATGTCAGTTTTGATAATCTTTTTCGAATTATTCCAGTTAGTCAGTAGTTTTCTGTTACTCATATGAAAGTATGTTATCAGGTTATCGTTTTGAAATTCAGGATGATAAATGAAAGTTTACGCTGAGTTCCTAAAATTGCATTTAATGTACTTAAGTTTAAATGCACAACAATGTAGCTGCAGAATTAAGAAGGAAAGATAGTTTAAAATTGTAAATGCGACGGACCAGACAGAGATGAGAAAACCGTGTGTGTATTCCCCGCAAGTACTATTTCCAAGCTTTTACGATGTGTCACATGACATGTTTCTGGCATCGCAGACGCAATAATTCCTTCCAATTGACAATGCAAGAGACATAACTTCGCGACTAGATTCAGGAAATTTGAGCGTTCTGTAGCGTGTCTGTCATCAAAGCCTCTCGATTTCAAGAGGACTGACGAAGAAGGTTCATCAGAATGTTCCTGAACTCTCAACTAGACAGACCTAGAAAGCTCTTGAGCTCTCGACTAGAGAGACCCCCGTTAGCAGGCTCCTCACACTACGAGGACTATAATTCATATCAATAACTGTGTCTGCTATCTATGAATTATTTATACATTTGTAAAGAGCTTCTCGTAATTATAATAAATATGTTTTGAGTTCAATAATGCAGTAAGTATTACGCAAACTCACAAATGTACCAATCATTATACGGAGTCAGATGAGCTACCTGCCGCCGCTCAACATAATGGTAACCCTCAGTCACCCCACAGTGGTGACCTGGACGTAATTTGAACACGCGATCTTCTGGAAGTAACAGCTTCAGTAAAAATATCAATCATACATAAATGATCAAAAAATTGAAGCGAAATATTTAAGTCATCTCGATTTTATTTCAGTGCGAAATACAGTTACAATGTGTCGAAATACCAGAATCACATGCCTTGGCAGGCTGCTAATAAGTATATTATCACCTGAACTTAATACGTTCCAGATTCATTCGTAGTATAGTAAAGATCTGTTCACATCCTTTTGATAATCCGACGATCCGTTCGAGCATAACTTCCACCTTTTGCTGTGATCCGAGTGAGTCGTTGTCTGGCAATTGCGGAACTATTCAGCATTGCACGGTGCTCTTATTTCGGCATAAATGCGAAGAGATCTGTTAGAATGATAGTTCAACTGCTTTGAGTTAAAAGATTCTATTTCCCTCAGTTTGTGATTCAGATAGGTGATAAATGTTGCAAAGACGAACACGAGGTATAGAACTATCAAATCACAAGCTTTAATCTGATTTCTGGAGTCTAGCAGAGAAAAAAAAGTGTTTGCATTTCATCAAGCTTTCATATTCCTTAAAATCATAACACGTCGTTGCCTGAAGCTAGAGGTTTCGAAACACTGTTATGAAATGCCCCAGACGCGTTAAAATAACTTCCCCGCAAAGCGGCTTTAGGATTACCATAAAATGGCAAGGAAAGGCAGGATTGCCATATTTCGTGCGAAATCAACCATTTAGCGACATTTGGAGACAAAATGGGCGATATGCGGCAGACGGATGGAGAACATTTTAGAACGAATTCTTACCGGTTTGGCCCAGAATGTTCTCGAATGCAGGCCGAAAGCTATATAAACCCTGCCTGTATGCGGAGTAGAAGTCTAGTGACGAGTTGGTCATTGAGTGTGTCGCGAGTTGGTGCATCGAGAGTGGCATCGTTGAGTCTATAATGAACTCTGGATGACAACGACGTTGCAGAGTACTGCGCCTGCGCAAATATAACAGCAATGTTATCGACGTGGGTAGTCGAGAGAGATGAGAAGCTCTGCCAGCGAAAGAAGGTGTGGAGATTTATTCGAGTGCCGCCATGGTCAACGTCTCTGATCTTATCACCAACTCGGGCATCTTTCAAAGATTCTAAATGTATGCTGATTGAATTTTATATCTGTGTCTTCTTGTGTTGTGAATAAAATTAATGATACATCACTGGTGCTATCTTCCTTACTACTAGCACATTCACGACGTCACAAGGCTATCGACTGCATCACAAGTTGTAGCGTGGAGAGTCTAGAGAGTACTTTGAGTTCCGAAAACGACCGAACCGAGTCGGGAGCCATACTCTGGTACTTTGCCGTGAAGCTGTCGTCACCGTTATAGCCTGATAACTTGGAGGCTGTGTTGCTGATTGTTTTAGTGTGTTTGTCGTAGTTTTTTTCACGAATGTAAACTTGATTTTAGTACTGCCCCGAGTTATACTGGCTAATAAATTGTGTTTTTATTCTTCATCAAGTGTTGTGGTCAATCACTCCAAATCCATGAACCCATAGAAACGCAACAATATAATGATAAAATTTTATCATTTGCATATTTTAATCTGTACTATAAACCCTACATTTTGCAGGAATCCTATGCCATAACCTTACAACATTCTCTTAGTATTGTAATTCCAGATTTGAGCAGTGCATCTTAGCATATGTCAATTGTTCTATTTGTATGATTAAATATACTTTTATGTTACCTTAAACTATTAATTACCTAATTATTAAATTTTCCATGTTTTTGTAACTTACCTTACTTCTCTGAAAGTAACATCGAACAAGTCACAAAATTTATTGTCGATGCGACAAAATGGCTGCGATTGTTGTTCGATTTGACCTTGGACACCTAAAGTGCGAGAATACGAATACGTCCAGATCTGACATAATTTTGAAGAAGAACCTCACTAGAATAGATCCAGAAGCCTTTCAGTCCTCCACTCCTTCCACTATACTGTCGAGAGTAATTTTAGTTCGAGGGTATTTTAAATGCCCCAGGCCACAAAAGACGATGTATACTTATAAACTCCATACCTGCTCTGGCATTCGATCCCAAAATGTTGCAACTAACACGCCTATCACATGACAACAGGACAACGAATTTTCCCTATTTATTATTTATTTATAGCCTGCTGTTTTTCAATTGATTATATTCATCTCTTGAAAACTGATATTAACTTAAAATGCTATTGTGGCAAATGGGAGAAAACGAATAAATGCGAGTTTCGAAAACCAGCAGAAATAAATTAACTTGAAATTTGAGAATGAAGACACACCTATCATTTTCAAGGGATATAAAGAACACGACTGCATCAAAACTGAGCAGCAGTAAGTTTGTTTATTTTATGAACACAATTTTGTATTAGCTGTAACATAATATAATTGCGATGATGGGACACGCATATTTGATTGGTACATACTTTTTAATGCAACGGTGCTATACTAAGTTAATTTTAACTTGTACTTTCATATATACACTCACGTTTGTGAAAATTGCAACACCATGAAGGACTTACGCGAGTGAGCTGAAATTTTCAGGAAATGCAAAGAAGCGCATGATATGCAAATGATTAGAATTGCAAATCCGTAGCGCATGCGTATGCTGAGCAGCGCCCTCTGAACGGCTGATGGATCCGAATAAATAGACGGCTGTAGCGAGGCGTGTATGGTTATCGGTGGTTATCTGCTAGTGGTAAACGTTAACTCAATCTGTACTTATGCCTCGTCGACGAAAGAGAGCGAGATTTGAACAACTTACAGAGTTTGAACGAGGGAGAATCATCGGCCTTCGTGAAGCTGGATTGTCGTATCGTGCAGTAGCCTCTCGTGTGCAGCGTAACAGCAGCACAGTGATGCGCGTTTGGAAGCAGTGGACGGACGAGTGTCGGACAACTCGGAAATCCGGGAGTGGACCCCGAAATGTGACGTCAGCTCGCGATGATAGACACCTGGTCCGCATGGCGCGGACGGACCGTACAGCTTCCTCTAGACAATTGGCAGCACTGTGGTCAATAGCTACAGGTGTTTCATTGTGTGCTTCATCAATTCGTAGACGTCTGCTGCAGTGTGGACTGCGCGCACGGACTCCTTTATACAGGATCCCCCTAACGCACGACCATCGCCGCCTGCGGCTACAATGGGCCAATCAGCATAGAGACTGGCGTGCTGATTGGCAGCATGTCGTGTTTTCTGACGAATCCCGCTTTAATTTGTGGTACCATGATGGCCGCATTCGTGTCAGACGCTATGCCGGTGAACGCCACCTTCCGGAGTGCATTATCGAACGCCACAGTGGACGAACACCCGGAGTTATGGTCTGGGGCGCCATAGCATATCATAGACGATCTCAATTGCTACGAATTGTGGGCAATCTGAACAGCAACCGGTATATCCGTGAAGTTCTACAGCCCGAAGCTGTTCCCTTCCTTCAAAGCTTGCCAGGCGCTGTATTTCAACAGGACAATGCCCGCCCTCATACTGCTCGGATTGTTAAATCCTTCTTTGCAGCGCAGCAGGTACAGCTTCTTCCTTGGCCTGCGTGTTCCCCGGATATGTCGCCAATTGAACATGTGTGGGATGTCATTGGTCGGCGTCTTGCTCGTGATCCTCGTCCTGTTGCGTCTGCAGACGAACTTTGGGTACGCGTACAAACGATATGGAATGCTCTTCCTCAGTCAGACATTCAAACTTTGTTTGACTCCATGCCACGTCGTGTAGCAGCACTTATTGCGGCGCGTGGTGGCCACACAAAATACTGATTCTGATCTCTTGTTCTTGTTTGTTTGCTTTGAACATTTAATCATTTATTTGTACCACTACCACTCAACTGAGAATTAAATTGCATTCAATTATGACGATTCCTTCTTGGTGTTGCAATTTTCACAAACGTGAGTGTATTTACATGATAATATGCCTTGAACTTAGCGATTGCATCAGATACTTTTGGCGACGCTTTTCTTGCCAACTTGATAAGCAACTTGAGCCACCCTGTCGTTCAATGTTGTCGATGTTGTCAATGATGCCGAATAAGAACTCATTTCATTTCATTTCTTCTGGAATGGAGCCGGTAAATGGAATGTTCTGACTGGTTCATCCACTGGTTGTAGAATTTTATCTTTAGTTGAAATGCTTAGCTGTGAATTTAACTGTTGAGAGGAAATAAATCAGGAACCTTACTTAATATTTACTTTTGTTTGGACACATTCGTATTTAGGACTTTTTCTTACTTCCTTTCCTTTTCTTTCTATAGGCCCTTTTTAATTTTTAATTTAATTTATTTTTTTCCTCTCCATTACCTTTGGGCCATTTATTTTTAATTTTATTTTGTCCCATATTTTTTTTCCTGGACTTTAGAACTCGTATAAAATATACGAAGTTCCGTTTTACTCTCCTCTGACACAAAACTGCCCATTTTCTATATACCTTTCCTTCGCAGCCTAGCTTGATTTTTCGCCCATCGGTGCAGAAAGACTTAGCGGGTGCAACACAAGACATGTCTTCTTTGTCTGTCTGTCATACAGATTTCGTTCCACTCTGTTGTCTGCTACATTTTTGCTTTGTTCGAAGATGTAACCGCAATGTTGAATGATGATGGCTATTTAGACACTTCTTTCATTGTATCCTAAGTGTAGAATAAGATGGACTCTTCATTTTCACCTTTTCAACCGACCAATTAGTCCAAAGTTGAGCAACCATTTAGAAGGATAGCTGATGGGGTCATCCTATCTTAGCGACTTCATTGGCCAGCCTAGCATATATTCTGCAATTTTCTTCGTTCTTTTTATTTGATGAGTGCAAAGAACAGACTGGATCTGAATAATGAATTAACGTATTTCACAGGTTATACCAATGTCTTCATTTATGTTCTCTGTTGATTTTTCATCACATCAGTCACGGGCCAGGAGCTTACCTTGAGTAAAGCATTATTATTACTAAGATTTAACTGACACATACTATTATTCACATGATATTCTTCCCCGCAACTGGTGCGACGACGTGAGTTTTATGTGGTGAAAACTCATATTAGAATTATATATAACATTAGTAATACAATATCAGTGAATAACAAAATTGAATAACTGCAGTTTTTAATCATTCTTTTGTACCTCAGGCTTAACAGAGGCTGAGTGGTTAATTTGTTGAACACTGGTAGTTCGGACCGAGGTTCGAATCCCGCGAACAAACTGGCTGCATGGGCTTTTCCTCATGTATAAAGTGTATATGAACCAATTTCTCCTAGAAAATCCTCCATGAAGGATCCATCTCCCTTAGGCAGATAGCCGTTTCCCAAAATCAAATAAATCTAATAATTTACTCCTCATATCAACATTTTCCCATCTGTTATTTACTTTGTATTTCTAATGTTATAGTACTTTATAACTACTACATACTTGTAGTTGCTACGAGACTTTCCATTTAAAATTTAATTACTTATATGAACTAGAATGTTAAATTGCGGAATTCTGTAGCTATGCCAAATATAAGACAAGATGAAACTAAACGTTTCGCATTTACATTGAGTCTTTTTCCGGCTATACGGATCAAGGCGACTAGTTTATGAACTAAATTAAAGAACATAAAGTACTTAATAATTGGAATGATTAAATTGCGTTATGCAGAACTGAAGTAGGTGTAATGATAATAGTCTTTCCGCAAAAGTCAGGTGGCTGATCTCTGGGTATATTGCTTAAAAGGATATTAGTAGTCACGTATAAACCCTGTAATTCATGAACCAAGTCAAATTACATATGCACATATTTCTCACAAATTAAACCAGAAGTTTAAATATTTTCCCCTTTTGTAGCCAGAAGATATAAAAGCATGAACCCGGTTATAGGCTAAAAGACTAAAAATGATAATTCTCAAAGAAACGAAATTTACGAGTAGGAGCAATGATCTCTTTATTTTCTAATGGCATATATGTTTAAAAATACAAACTTCCGTGCATTAATACGGCTAAAGAGAAAAACAATTCCTCGATTTATTCGCATGACATCCATTTTGATGACGCTTTTCATTTGAATTCAAAAGTAAGAATGGAATAATATCATATTTGTTACTGCAGCAGTGCACTCCGTGCATGAGTAAACATGTTATAGACATAAAATTCTACATTAATATGTACTTATTAATGTAAAATATACTTATTAATGTCCATTTATTCCGTGCATGAGTAAACATGTTATTAAGATTTAAGTTCACTCCGTGAGAGTAAACATGTCATAGACTTAAAATTTGAAAGCGACAGAACTTAAATATCAAATCCGTTAACTTGTATTATTTTACATTACTTAATTCTCAATAGAATAAGAGCAGGAAACAGATCCGTGTTTCCACATAAAGGACATTAATATACAATTCAAATTGAAATTTGCTGGACAAAGAACATCCGAAATCTACAAACTGCATTTGTCAAATATATGGACTGTACAAGTATGAACTGACAACAAATTTTAAAAAATCTGATGTGTACACCACACCGGAATTACGCACATTTATTATGTATGTATTAAATTATGCACATTTGTTCCTGCCATTTAAAGTTATTTACTCGAATTTCATTAGAGACATATTTCTCATTCAACTAATTCAGTTCTCACTTCTCGCCAAGAAAAAATACAGAAAACCTCAAAATATTTTCATTAAAAATTGAAAGATATAAAAAAACATAAAACACCAAATACAGTTAAAATAATTAAAAAAAGTTTTTTGCAGTTAAAATTAGAGTTTCTACGCAAAAACAAGCAATTCGGTAAGCAGGCAAGAAGGCAGATTTTTCAATGCACAAAACTAAAGTATCCTTTTTGGTCCCTCTAGGCAAAAAGACACTGAATATACGAAGAGACTTAATTCACTATTCTGCTAAGTTTCAAATGTAAACAAATATGCCTGCTATGGTTAAAAAATTAAGCTTAACAGCACTTAAGCCAACTTTTAAATTGACAAAACTACAACTGTTGCATGCAGATTATCTAAAATAATAAAAACCTTAACCTAAAGATAAGAAAAATATAATTCAATAATGTTTAAAGCAAAAAATGCACAATTTACCAACCCATGAAAATAATAAAAAAAAATAGTTCACTGAGCCGAGTAACATATTGGGTATATATATATATATATATATATATATATATATGATTTTGGTGCAGCCAATTCCAACCAAAAGAGGAGATGCCCAACTACATGTTATTGCAGTCCTATATACAGAATTTCAACGTGCTGAAGCTATTTGCTTTTGAGTTATGCGAGATACACACATGCGTAGAGAGGCCACGAAAAAATCTCTTCTGAATCTATTTCAAATCATAATATTCGTTTGGGAAAAAGAGTCCTTTGATATTTTCAATGAAATATCGTACTCGGATTATATTGTGATTACAAAACTTCCTTTACTTTGTACGAAGAAGTAAAAATCGGCTTAGATTAGGGTAATATATATTTTGAAATCATTATCAGCTAGAATTAAAACTCAAAACTAAATGTAAGACATCGGCCGTTTTCTATTAGTGTGTTGTACATTTCTGTTTTGTGTACCTTATTTGTATTTGGTGTGCTTATATTGGTCCATTAAAATGTCTTTCTAAACCAAGAAGCCCCGTAAATTTAACTTCTACCTCCCTCATCAGTCTACAATTTATGAGAAGCGATATTACCAAGCAAGAAAGTATTAATTTACTTCACTTAATTAAAGCAGTAAATTTCGATCTTTATAATAAGCTTGATGCCAGAACATCGTATGAAGGAAACGGGAAAGTAAAGAAATTAAAGCTGCTTTCGAAATTACAGGTAAGAAAAACGGCTGAAATAAATATTGTATTTCAATGTTTAGATTAATTTATTTTAAGCAACCAAAAGCAATGTTTGATTAATAAAAAGAAGATAAACTTTCTATATAAGTATACATTTTGTCCATTAACTTATTAAAACGTCTTATAACAGACGATATTCCTACTGTGAAAAATAAGTTGTGTGTATATTGTATAAGAATTATTAACATTTTATAACATGCCATATTCAAAGATGGCGATCATAACATTAAGAACCAATTAGTGTATTTGGTTAATTTTTGTTTTAGCCCAAAGCGTGTTAGCCCAGAAAAGTTATGAATTTCATTTTGGCATTTTGCGCTGTTTCACTATAAATGTCGGTTCACTTTTAAAATTGTTGCCACCAAATATTAGACGCCTGTGTTTAAAGAAATTAAACGATGAAGAATCTGCAAAAATATATGTATGTTTCTCGAACTATGATAAAACAACCATACCTAGAGCCATCAAATGTTGAATAACGTAACTCACCACAGAATATAGGCATCTGGAAGCCCAAATCTGGAATTTGGAATTTGTTTGATTATCGATTTCATATTTTGTAACAATTTTAACAAATTTTTTATTCAGAAACTCAACAATTTCAAAGCGAGCAGTGACAACACTATATGGGAAAAAAAATTATCTCCAGCGCGCGAAACCATGTACTGGAAATTCTAAAGATATGGTCATTTTAAAATTGTTTTCCGATACTGATGTTGAATTAAATTCTATGGTTTAATTGCGAAGAATATGATAGTTAATAAAAGACACGAAACGTTAAAAAAGTCCCTTTGGGCGTAATGTAAAATCTGGAAACTTTCAGATTTTTTTTTTTTTTTTTTTATTTTTCTTATAAAAAGCAATTGCCTTTTCGGATTTGATCATTGCTAAGGCCGGTAGTGGTGCTATTTATTGTGGAGGTACTTAATAGGCGGCCACCATTACCTCTTATGAAGGGACAGACAAATTACACCCATGCCTTCCCTGGGATTCAAACTCGGGATCTTCAGTACCGCTGTCTGTTGCCCTAACCACCTACCGTCTGGGCTGCGATTTGGTTAATGTAGAAAATTCTAAATCCAAAATAACGTTAAAATTGCGAAGTATATGGATGTAGATTATTCAGGGGCTCTAGTGTAGAAAAGTGTTCCCTTTCTTTTGGCGCCAAATACCGATGCTGCTTCTGTTAACCCAAAATCGACTCTTGTTTCCCCAGTGTTATGTGAGTGTTTCTTTGTTATGTGCAATGCTTTTTTTAATTTAATCTGATTGGAACTTCTTAGTTTAGTAATCGACGGCTACTTGATTTGCAGTACGTGCATCACGTACTGCAGATCACTTATTTTGATAGTTTCTATTTCCTTGTACCAAGTAAAGAAAGTATCGTAATCGCGAAAAATTCCGGTACCATATTTCAACGAAAATATCCCTTTTGACTCTGTCGAATGAAATTAACGATGTTTTTGCGTGACTGTACCTAAGGACTGAATAAAGGATTCTTTTTCCCAAACTAAATTATAAATTTGGTTTAAAATGGATTTAGAAGAGATTTTATTTGTGGCGTCTGTACGCTCGGGCGTACGTGTATATGTAGCACGCATAACTGAAGAAACGTGGCCTCAGCAAGTCGTAATTTTGTATATAGGACTGCTATAACGTGTAGCTGTGCAAATCTTTATTTTGTTTGAAATAGGCCACACCAAAAGTATATAAATATATATGTAGTGTAGATATATATATATATATATATATATTTTCATATAAATACATATATATATATATTTATTAATCCACTTTGTTACTCAGCTCCGACAGCTCAGTTTCTTTTATTCTTATATGTTGGTAAATTGTGCATTTTTGCTTTAAAAATGATTAAATTATTCTGCTCCTATCTTCCGATTAAAGTTTTTATGCCTTTAGTCAATCTGTATGCAATAGCTGTAGAACTATCAGCAATTTAAAAGTTGCTTAACTGCGGCTAAGCCAAATTTTTGTTTAGCATAACAGCCATATTTGTTTGCATTTGAAACTTAGTAGAATAGAGAATTAAGTTTGTGCAACTTCAGTTTCTTTTTGTATATTGGAACCAAAATTAAACTTTTATTTTTGTGCAACATAAAATCTGCCTTGTTGCCTGCTGACCGAATGATTTGTTTTTTCGCAGAAACTCTAAATTTAATTGCAAAAATTTTTTGTTTTGTTTTAATTGTATTTGGTGTTTTATTTTTATTCTATATATTTTAATTTTTAATGAAGATATTTTGAGGTTTTATGTATATCTGCCTTATCACGAACAGAGAACAGAATTAATTGAATGAGGAATATATCTGTAATGAAATTCGAGGAAATAAGTGTTTCGTATTAGGAGCAAATATTGTCACCAGTTTGTCTCGGTCAGGGGAGAATATTTACGAGCAGCGCATGCGCATTAGGCAAGCGACGCTGAATCGTCTGTGAAAATCTGTTTCTTTTTTTAACTGTTCAGTTCATTTTACACATCTTTTCAGATTTATTATAGTATTTGAATAGAACACGTGGCAGCGATTAGCTAATTTTTCAGATGATATGTGCATTTTGAATCATAAAATGAATGAGATGTAACGCTGTTAAGTGAACCTAGCTCCAGAGTGTCGCTATGGTAAATAAATATGATGAAATTTAATGAGCGCATTTTTTCTTTTGTGGTTTATGTGCTATCGACGAAGTAGATTTAATTCAATTTAATGAGTTTAAATGAAATGGAGGAAAAGATACGTATAATTTAATATTCCGTACAAGGAAGTCATGTGGTGTATACATCAGATTTTTTGAGCTACTGGAATTTGAATTGCCGTTAATTGAGTTTTGGTTTTTGTTAGATGGCTGGTTGTAATTAATCATTCCACAAAAATGTATGTCTAGAAAAATGAATATCGATTTTTTTCATGATTTGGGAGAAAGAAGAAGAAAGCTGTAATTAATTGGTGTATGAATGAAGGTTTAATTAGCTTTCGCTATAAATATCAATTTCGTACGAAAAATTGCGTCTATTTCAGTTTAAGGATAAATCGGTTGGCCATAAGTAGGTTTGTCTGAAGAAAGAGGTGTTATGGGTTTGTCTGAATAAAATGACGTTCATACCAACACCACTGTGAGCGCGTGGATCCACATTAAGCCCGGGTTTCACAAGCGGTGTCTTCCTCAGTTCATAGGATGACATTTTCGACTCCGACTTTACGTAATTTATGCGGCAGCGCGGCTACCGGGATCAAACTCTCTCTCGTCTTTTGTTGAGAACTTGTCAGATGTTTTTACCTTGGTCCTTTTTGGTGCTTCTGTCCTTTCCCTTTGCTCTGTTTTCTTTTCAAAGATCATTTCCACGTCCAGAATCATACATGTCATGTGCCCTAGGGCTTGATGTCAAGAACCAGCAAAGTTGCTCTGCGGTAATAATATCAGTTTTAGTCGGGATCACATCCGTTCAAATCAATCGCATAAAAAAGTTCCCTGCGCCACAGTGATCCGACTTTGACGATGAGAGGTAGCCAAGAACAAACAAGGTGAGTATTTTTGTGGTTTATACAACATATGTTTTCGGCATTGTTTGAGGGGGACAGCCACCTTGTGAACATTGCTGCTTGGCGTAAAAGTAATCGCCAAAAATATCAAGGGGCACCCTATTGTAAACTTTTACCTTCTGAAGTAGTATGGAGTTACTGTGAAGCACAAAGACTGCAAACTGCGTTTTCCATGTCTGGAAAGTGCGACTAAAGATATATATTAAATTTATATATAGCATTGATCTAACATAGGTATTTTGTACAAAATCGGACTTTTCTGAGATAACATACCAATGTTTGGAGAAATTCACCTTGGCCCATTTTTTTCAGTTTGCGCCGAGAATAACTCACTTGGCGAACTTTTAATATATATGGCAACCTATTTTCCTTTCCTTTCCGTTTTGCAGGACTGAAAAAAGTCACGTTGTTCTTACCTTTTTACATTGTGCATGAGCGGAAAAAATGCCATATCGTTCCTATTTTCAAATAATTTTAACAAAGTGCCTAACCCACGTTTGATGTTATTATCGCTTTCCACAAATGTGTCATATTTCAAAACCCGCCAAAATATGAATTCATGCATATCTTTCGAATTTTTTAGTAAAAAATGTAGTCTTTTCGAGGTATGCTTAGAAGTACATCTACTTTAAGATGATGGTAAACATTTTATAAATCATAGTTAAATTTTTTTGGAAAAATTTATAAAAATTATTTAAAAATACAAATTTTTAAAATAAATCATAAAAAAGGGACGAATTTTATTTGGAATGAACCTAAATTTCGAAATGTGAAACGAAGAATTAAGTAAGTTTAATAAAAACGGAGAACAGCCTTGGTTGCGCCAACTTGGCTTCTTTAAGGGTATGGGCGACATTTCATCATGCCAACGGAAGTAAATACTACAGACAATCAAGTACTACAGAATAAATACTACAATAATACATACTACAGTAATAAATACTAATATTAAATACTGCAGGTAATGAGTAATACTACAGATAATCCCTTAGCAAGGAAAAAGTATTACGGCTGTCTACCAAGAGAAAGTACGTCATCGAATGACAACCATTGCCCTCTATACCACAATAAGCTGTTTCTCCCTTTTTGGCGTCAAGGCTGTTCTCCGAACAATATCCAAAATTGGCAGGCTGTTCTCCGAACAATATCCAAAAAGAGATATTAACAAATATATGTCAAATTCAATTAACATTGTCAGGAGTTAAAATTTTGAGAGCATGTTTAGCAAACATTTTGAAGTAACTCCTTAACCTAAAGTCCTGATCTGGAACAGGGAGGTGAAATCAGCTTTGTTGTGGTGTAGATACTGTGCTGGAGAATAACTGCACTTGAAAGGTATTTAAAATCCCCTTTTATTAAATCAATATTATTTACACACTTCCCAACTCGGGAGGGGGACAGAAAGTAAAAGACCACACTTGGGCCTAACTTAACAATCAGATACTAAAACTAAATAGAAATTTAATTAAACTTTGCTCACAGAGCAAATCGCGGAGTTGGCCTCTAACTAAATGGTGCGTAGCAAGAAATACTAATACTAGCGCACTTCAATTTATTTCAATATGCAATCACGTAGTAAGCACTATGGCTTATAATTTTAGCTGCCAGCTGGTCAGGCGAACGTCGAACAGAATGACCGTGATCCGAGACTAAAAGCTCTCTCACACTGAGAGGTTTCTACCTCTGGTTTAAATAGTGCTTGGCT
>KL814234.1:0-26691 GCA_000611955.2 Stegodyphus mimosarum
AACTTTCGAATCCCAAGGAACAAGCGGGCTCAGCCCGCTCAGCTGGCGGGTTTGCCCGCTAGTAAAATATTAAAAAGCGAATGCAGACGTTGACTGAGTTCTAAATGATTGTTTATGATTGGCACTAACTCAAAAATGAGGCAAATCCTTAAGCATTTAAAAATATGAAACTACAAAATCTTCTTGTTATCTTACAGACGTTAAGCTATTTTGTGTTTTAAAATTTATGTGGAAAATGAAAGAAATAACGAATAACAGTTTTACTTTATTTATTTATTATTATTATTTTGGTGCAGGAGATTTTATTTTAAATTCAAAAGGGTGTGTATAATGGAATAATTCTTCATAGAAGAGCATCATTGGCATCTTAAAAAAATATTATGAATGAAAGTGGAGCGGGCTGAAATGTAAGGAATAATAATCAATATACGATTTTCATTTCGTTCATTAAATTTTATAATGACATAAATTTGCAGCACTAAACTTAAAAAAAAAAAAAAAATTTTTCGTTGTAACCGTTAACACTTCCATTTCCCTCCATCGGGAGAAAAGATCTAAGACCAATTAAACACAATAAAGAATTTCTAATAATTGTTTTTGGAAATGATCAGCTTCGGTTTTAGAAAAATATAACAAAAACTTCCGTTTCTGCTTAACAGGAAATTAATTTAAAAAGTATTAAAAATTAGATAAAATTATGTTAATTCATGACATGAGGTCTGCTGTTATTATGCGCGTAATGACAATTTTGGTTTTCTTCTGAACGAAAGTTCTTTTAATTTGTTTACTTCAAAGGAAAGTGATTTTCACATAGACATATGCATACTTTTTGTATATCACTAATACATCATTTAACACTAAGAATTATTAAGCATATGCTTTCGGAATTATTAGTCTTGAACTATTACTATTATTAGCTAGCACCTTAAGGTTTTAAACAACTACATTCCTGCCTCACAAAAATCAAAATGTGTTCCGAGCGCCACCTATCCGTTGGCAACATCAGTTCGTAATAGTCAGTTGTCAGTTTTTGGAAAATATTTTCTTTCATATTAAAATTGATCGTTCATTTGGCAACAATGATTGTAAAAAAGTGAATCGTCTGTGCACCACTCAGCATTTCTTTTCCATGAAATGCCAGAATTAAGCCTTATCGTCTGTTGAACAGGGTACGATCTCATGTATTCTTTCTTCTTCAAGATGTAATATTATGCTAAATTAACTGTAGGACAAGGGGGAGCTTTCACGAATCTATGACCGAATTTTACTGTTTGTTTATGAAACTCGTCTTTTATTTGGCATTAATTGCAATAAATTCCTTTTCGCCGTTTGCATTGAAATTAGGAGTAAATTTGTATTGAATTTAGCCAATTATTCGAATTGTTGTCTGCTCTATCATAATTTTTCTTACGGGTACAAAAGAATTAGCGTGACCAATTTCAGATCAACTTTTGATATTTTATTATATACGATACATTCAGCTTCGAGACCATTTTGCAGGCCTGTTGCCAGTTTCCAGTCTAGGGCTTGGAAATTCATCTTTGCTTGGTGGAATATAACTGAATGCGTTAGAATATTTTGCATTCGTCATTAACTGTTTAAGCAGCCTGTTTTCATGAGGAAAACTACCCTGCTCTCTTCCGTAACGGCCTTTTTTTCTCATCGTTCGTGTAAGCCAGTATGCTAATATGCCTAATAAGCTTTTCAAGGCAGTGAATTACTTAAGTCATTAAGTCTTGAGAGCGAAAACAGGGAAAACCAGTAGTTAAATTTTTATTCCTTTCATTTGTGAGAAATTTATGGCTTGTTGTATTCTAATTATAATATAAATTGAAAGACGAGCCATTTGATACCGTACTTGCTTTATTTATTTCTCATCAGTTCAGGAACTTCTAATATTTTCCCGCGTTATGAAATCTTATCGATGCATATTTACAGTGAATAATACTTGAGTTTTAAACAAATACCTGCAAGAATGTGGCTGAGACGCGGTCTGTAATTTTGTAAAGTTATTTGGCAATTGGTAAAGAAATTCTATTTAGATAATGTATTAGTTATATACGTGTAACTGGGCGAATTATCTACCTAATGGTGGTGGTGGGAGGGAACCCAAATTTAAGGAAGAAAAATGTAACCGTAAGATACTGTGTTTGTTATAATCCATGAATATTTATGGGGCAATGTTAAAAATGACAGTTTGAGTGCAAATGCGAAAATAGAATTTTGTATTTTAATTCTGATTAAATGATATCAAAATCTACCTTTGAGCAAAATATAAGTTAGTCAGTAACCATAAAAAATCATTTAATAAGGTGAATCAAAGATGCAGGAATTATTTTTGGCGAAAACATTGAGAATGTAGCCATACAGAAGGTGTTTACACATTTTTAGAACGGTTTCAAGGTCGTTTAATTAGTGTGTAAAATGTGAAGAGTATGTTTGTAAATGTTCGATATGATAGTCTTTTTCTGGACTACTAAGTCTACGTCGTGATTTCCACGATAGTAGGACTACATAAAAATTTCCAGGGCTATTGATTTCCATTCCTCTTTCTTTGTTTTCCAGAGTCCATCAATCATGGTGGCTTTGCTTAGGAAGAGCTCTTTTTAAGAGATCAAAGGCGCAACAGTCCATAGGTGAAACGTCAAGGGACTTCGCAGGAATACGTTGAAAAGGTGTATATACAATTATGTATCAGCCTTCATATTTGCAAGGAACGCAAGGGTACTTTTCGAAATAGAACTTGTTGCTTTGTCTTGATAACTTTGTATTGATGAAGTTTCACTCTTTGAGAGTCATTGGGATAAAGAAATAGATTTTTCTTTTGTAAATACCGGACGTAAAACTTTCTCCTGATAGTACTTTGAGTTCATTTGAATATGTTCTCCGACTCTTCTTAATTCCCCCAATTGTAAGAGAATCCTGTGACAATCATAAATCCCTTACTGAAACTATCTTTGCATTGACGAAACCCAGGTTGTACATTTTTTGCTTTTCGTTTTCGACATTAAATAGACTTTTTTTTTCAGTCATTTAAATAAACCCATTTTTTATCAAGGGTCAAAGCGTATTTCCATTTATCTTCTGCTATATAGTTTTCATATAAGGTTCTATAAATTGTTCTGCGTTGAGCTACATGCCTTGATAAAAGCTGGTGGTTTACAAAGCTTGTAAATCTTGGTTTATTATTTTATTTGTTGCCACAGATATATTTAAAGATTTTGCAATTGATTTCTTCTTTGGCAGATTTTTCTTTTGTTAGCGACGGTTTAACGTGAGGAACATTAGAAAAAGTAGCTACTTTTTCCAGGTATTCGTTTGGAGTCTTCTTTCCATGTAGAAGTAATGACTGACGGTTTTTCCCTTTCCAGTTAATAATGTTGCTTATTTTGCACATAGAAATTTTAATATCGTGCGTTTCATTACGTTTAAAAATTATGGCATAGCATAGGACTTTTTCTCATCGGAAAGTGCAGAAACATATCCTTCGATCCATACAATTTGAAAGGTGAATAAATTTAAAACTAGTAAAGTAATTGAAGTATATTTCTCATTTCAAATAATAAGCTGTTGCTAGTAATTTTTATTCCAAAACATTTGCATTTTTTAAAAATTCTTTATGGAAAATTTTTTTGAAAAATGAATATGCACGCACGCACGCACGCACGCACGCGCACACACGCACACACACACACACACACACACACACACACACACACACACGCACGCACACACACACACACACAAGCACACACACACACACACACAATCTACTCTGGAAACTTTATAGAACAGTCGATATAATGAAATTATCTCTATCATGAGTTGTCCTTAAACGAGCAATGACTACACTTTAAAGAAGCGATTTTTGAATCTTTATATATATACGAAACGCGAATTGAGTAATTTAAGAATTAGGTTTGGGGGCAACTTCCTCTTGATAAGTCTGTCTCCTGCCTTCTCAACAATTATTCACTTATGCTAATTTGTATTAGGTTTAAAACAAAATTTTTTAGATTAATTTTTAGGATTATGTATTTTTGATTTTTCTCATGGTTTTAAATATGTACACTTAATTTAACTATGTTCTTAGAATTTAAATGGTATTGTAAATTGGTTCGCAGCAATAATTAAATTTTTATTTTATTTTTGCAATTATAATTAATTTTAAATTTATATTTGCTTTTTACAAATAGGGAATATTTGTTATATATATATATATATATGTATATGCATTAAAAAAAACGCTTCTCGATTGCCTTCAAAAAAGTTGTTAGTTGAGATAGGAGTAATGAAAACTATTTTGTTTTGAAGCGCGAGTCAGTTAAACATTTGGTGTATATTCACATTGCCTTTGTTAAACATGAAATCATGTAAATGACTGTGATAAGAATCCAAAAATTTGAGAAAATATTATCTTAGGTACTACATTTTTATACTTTAAAGTGCCCGTAATTAAGGAGAAAGCTTTTGTACATTATGTAATTTGAATAGTGAATAGCATGTAGTGTCCCACCATTTGTAAATAGCATTTACTTTTCCATCACAAACTTACAAAACAGGAAATTTTAACGAATTTCATATGTGTATTTTTATGGGATGGAAGAAATCAACACATTAAGAGGTTGATATCCTGGGAAAGTGTGTTGGTTCCTAAGAATGGTTTTCCTAAATTACATAAATACCTCACTGTCCAAGATATGGATTTCAGTTTACTTCCCTGTTGCGACTGAATTTTCCTGATATAATGATAAAAGGTGGGAAAAGGAAGTGAAATGGTTTTTAAATGGGCATTAGAACGCAGTAGAGCAGAATGTTTAGTTGCCGGCTTGTGATTTTTCAGAATTAAATAGCAAACTAAACAGAATTTTCTTTTCTTTTTTCTGTCTGTCTGTCTGTCTCTCTTCCCCCTACTCGAGAGGAGGAGCTGTATTTTCTTGTGCAATCGAGAATGATTTCAGGGGTGATTTCAAGTCGAGGTTTCAGACCAAAAATGTATTCTCTAAAAAGTCTACTCGACATAGCCGGGTATATAAAATTTATGACATCTTCTACATACTGTTACTAATCAAGTTAGTAATTACATTAAATGAAAGTGAAAAAATACTTCATTAATTATATATTTGTATTTATTAATCAAGTGAAATTTTTTTTTCTTAAATTCAAATAAGTTCGAAACAAATCTGAACATCACGCTCAATTTGGTAAAAGAAATAAAACTTGGCACAAATATTGGCCCCCCCCCAAAAAAAAGCCACTATATTAAATGACTGTAAAAATAAGAAAAGAGTAAAAAATGTCAAAGAATTTATATTCATGGCATATCTTCTCCAGGTGTTTGGTATACCGGAAATGCAAAAAGGCCTGTTTCTGAGTCAACAGATGCACAGTTAAACTTTAAATGTAAATTAAACTAAAAATTAAAAAATAAACTGCGTATTCACAAGTCCAGCCCTAACAGGTTAGAAATGAAAATTCGACACACACACAAATATATATACATATAATTCTTTAGTTAAATAAAATAATTAATTAAATTTTTTGGATTTTTATAACATAATAGATGTAATTAAAATTTTTTTATTTGAAAAGTTTTAAAAACCTTCCCTAAACGAATAGAATTAAGAAGTTTTATTTATTTTCTTATTTTATATTCACAAAATTATATGGTTCATATTCTTATTGTAAGGCAATATAGAATTTTATTTACAAAATTTAAAAGACCTAACCTGAGCATACAAGTTATTCGTCTTCAGTTTTAACTTTTGCCTATTTTTTTTATTTCAGTTAACTAAATTGAAGATTTTTATGGCTATAAGCTATAAATGTAAACTTTGATCACTATACAATACCCAGTTAACTTTTTTAAGGTTCTGTTGTATTGAAGCATCTCATAGCCATCAGCAAGTTGTAACGCTGTTCGCTTCGTGAGGATCTGCCCATTTTAATCAGAGTTGTTCTGTTATTGGACTGTATTTTGTTAGTTTTCTGTTATTAATTTTTAAAGTACATTTTACATTGCTTTACAATTGAGAAAGTGTGGGTTGTTTGAAAAGTGTTTAATTTTAATATAAATTTCAGGAATATGTAAAAGGAAATTTTGGTTTTATATTGACAATAAGAATTTTTACAGAAGACTAGACAAGGGCTATAAAATATTATGATGATATTTAAGCAAGGATTTTCCAGAACTGTGAACTCTTGCAGTTCTTTCTTGAAAAAATTGGGACACTCTTTACAGCATTTTTACAGAAAAATGAACTTGCAGGCTTTTAATAGAATTTCTGATTTACATTTATTTAAAAAATGATGTGTACCAGATTTTGTTATTTTGAAAAATTATTTAGATCAAAATTTAATGATTTTTTTACCCCCAAAATTCTGTTTCGCTAATGTTTTAATACGTACTTTCTTCTAAAAAGACTTTTTTTCTCATAAAGGAGATAAGTAAAAATATCTGCCTTTCTAATAATAAATTATTATATAGCCCTTTAACTCTCCTTTTCATCCTAAAAATAACAAAACAAAAAGGTTTCTAACATAATCTTTATTCCCTGTAATTCTGAAAAAGATCCGTCATTTAATCTCTATGTGCACTTATTGATGAGCGAGCATCCGGATAATCTCTTATGTTATTCGAAATACAATCTCTATAAAAAGTCTTTCTCTATCTAGTATATTCTGATGTGCAGATAAATGGTTTTGAACCATAGGAACTGCGTAAAACATAATCCTTGGTCTTGCTCTTTTTTTCTTCGACTCTTTCTTCTGGCCGCTCTGTGGTTCGCCGTCCATTTCGCCGAGAAACAGAGTCTTGCTGTTAAATGCGCTGTTAATGTAAAATGTAATGTGCTTTTATAAAATTATGGGGTGCGTAGTGCGCCCATGATGATGTGGGAAAAAGCACATGTTTCGATAATTATTTCGTTGTCCAACAATAAAAATTATGTTCAATTCGGCCACGTCTGTCTACATGTCTCTCCTTCGTTATGCATCATTCAATCTGCGTCACTGCCCAATTCTGTTACAGCTATCGCCTAGTCATCAAGATAATTACTGTATTATTATTATTACACACACACACATATATATATATTTGAGTGTTTTACAAAGGAAAAAATCTGATGTGTACACCACATGACTTCCTTGTACGGAATTTTAATTATACGCAATTTTGCTGCATTTTATTTAAACATATTGAATTAAACAGTTTACGAATTTTGAATTAAATCTACTTCGTCGATAGCGCATAAACCACAATAGAATAAATCTACGCTTAAAGTTCACTATGTGTATTTACCATAGCCACACTTCGGCGCGAGTTTCACTTAACAGCGTTACATCTCATTCATTTTGTAACGTAGATTGAGCAAAAATTATAGCATCTGAAGAATTACCACAAGTTTTATTCAAATACTATAATAAATTTAAAACGATGTATAAAAGAAATTAAACAAATAAAAAAGGAACAGTTTTTCAGACATTTCAGGGCCGCTTTCCTAATGCGAATGCGCTACTGATTAATTCAGTTCTCACTTCGCGGTAAGGCAAAAATACGTAAAAATTCGAACTATTTTCATTAAAAATTGAAAGATATAGAAAAACATAAAACACCAAGTATGGTTTAAACAATTTTTACAATTAAAATTACAATTTTTACCAAAAACCCAGCTAATAACTTAAATGAAAATTCTAGAATGAATCAAGCATAATTTAATTCGCAATAATAAAAGAAGACGTTACTTTGCTGTTGCGAAGCTTATTTTCTCTAGATTGGCAACAAGTCCTCTATTCTGCTAAGCTTCAAATGTAAGCAGATAACATATCATAACCAAAAATTAGGCTTAGCCGCACTTAAAAACATTTAAATTGTTTATAATATCATAATTATTGCATGCAGGTTAACTAAAAGCATGCAAATGTTAACCAAAAGATAAGAACAACATAATTCAATCATTTTTAAAGCAAAAAATGCACAATTTACAAACTCACAAAGAAACTGAGCTCATTGAGCCTAGTTACAGAGTGGATAATATATATATATATATATTAATTTATATACTTTTGTTGCGGCCGATTGCAACCAAAATGCGAGGTGCACATCTACATGTTATAGCAGCCCCATGTACAAAATTTCAACGTTCTAAGGCTACTCGTTTTTGAGTTATGCGAGATACATACGTACGTACCTACGCACAGAAGCCACAAAAAAATTTCTTCAAAATCCATTTTAAATCAGTTTTATAATTATTTGAGGGGAAAAGAGTCCTTTATTTTGTCCTTACGTACGGATGTCACTCAAAAACGGTGTTAAATTCCATTCGATAGCGGTCAAAATAGATATTTTCGTTGAAATATGGCACCCGAATTTTTTCGCGATTACAATACTTCCTTTTTACTTCGTACAGGGAAGTAAAAAGTAACAAAAGCGGTCAAATGTGCTGGAATTCATTTATTCATTTTAAATAAATTTGTGTTTGTAAAACCTTTTTTACTTATGCGAAATAAAAGTAGCATTGTAATCGCGAAAAATTTCGGGTATCATATTTCAAGGAAAGTAGCCATTTTGGCCGCTTTCGAATCCATTTGAATAATTTTTTTTGACTTGACATCTCTACATACGGACAGAATAAAGGACTCCTTTTCCAAAACGGGTTCTAAAATAGATTTAAAGTGGATTCAAAAGATTTTTTTGTGAAACCTAGATCGTTGAAATTTTGTGTATGGGTGTGCTATAACAAGTAAATAAGCACTCTCTTTTTCGTTGCAATCGGCCGCAATATATATATATATATATTCCCACCCTGTTTCGTGAGCTGAGTATTTTTATTTTTATATGTTTGGTAAACTGCGAATTTTTCCCTTTTAAAGTGGTTGAATTATGTTGTTTCGGTTAAGGCTTTTATGCCTTTATTTAATATACATGCAATAATTATAGAATTATCAACACTTTAAACGTTTAAGCGGCTGTAGGCCTAACGAGACCGCCATTTATACATTTGAGATTTAGTAGAATAGTGAATTCAGTGAGTTGGCGCACCAACCTCAGTGTCGTTTTGCTCAGTGGAACCAAAAATTAACTTTCGATGTAGTGCACTGAAAATTTGGTCTTCCTTCCCGTTGGCCAAATTTCTGTTTTTTCCGCAGAAATTTTATCTGTAAAAATTGTTTTTAACTATATTTGGTGTTTTAGGTTTTTCTGTATTTTACAGTTTTCAATTCTTATGTATTTTTGCCTTGCCGCAAAATAAGAACTGAATTGTTTGAATGAGAAATGTATCTAATGAAATTGGCGGAAATACTTTTACATGAAGTGTAGCAAAAAATATGTTAAATTTAATAGGCTGTACAGAGAAGTAATGTGGTTTTCACATTAGATATTTTTAATACTTATTTTTAAATCCTAGACACAGTTTTAAAATTAATACTGTTGCCATCTGAAATTAAAATGTTCATTTGCTTCGTTTTTATCTTTTGCTGCTACTACTGCATCGTCGTATCTTATATTTTTCTGAATCGGAAACGCCAACTAACAATACCGTTAATGTATTAATGTTAATTAAGATATTAAAGCTACAAGAATCAATGTAAGTCGCATAAATTTGCAGAAGTAGTTTCGAACGTTATACCCTCTTCAGCCGCAAGAGAAAATGACAAAAGAAAAGCATGCGCTCACATCATGTTCTCCTTTGTCATTTTCGCTTGCCACTGATTCTTGTTGCTTTAATATTTTCAGCACTTGTTCATCATGCTATGTTAGTTAATATCCTGAATATTTTTAATATTCAGGGTAGACCCGGTTGTTTTAAGAGCACAAATGCTTATTGCATTGTGCCTGACAATATATACATTTTCTTAGAATCAATAACATCCTCAAGTTCTGGGTAATAACACTTACATACTGTTAAGGTGTATTTTGATTACGGCATATTTTGCAATACATATTTTCTTCTCTTTCCATAGAATATGATTTTAGCCCCATTGCCAGACATACAGCTATAGAGGCCAGGGGCGGAAATCTTCCTGGCCGCCCTTCTTATTGGAATGATCACCAACAAAATGTCAGCATAAGTGTGTAATTAACATCTGTTTAATTGAAATTAAATAACCTTAAAACTTATTTCGAAATAAAAAAATATTAAAACTGAAGAATAAACAACTTATATCTAGCGGACAAACATATATAGATGGTTTTTACATATTTTTATTCGGTAACTAACGTTCAGTTGTAGTTAGAACACTTTCGATAAAGAATGGAGGGGGGGAGCATATGTTTTGGAATAAAATTTCTGGCAACACCTTATTATTGAGAATGAGAAATATCATCTGCTACTTTTAAATTTATTCTTTTTTCATTTTAAATAAATTCGTAAACAAACTGTGGCTCGTAAACAAACTGTGGCTTGAAAGATATGTTTTTATGCTTTCGGAAGAGAAATATTCTTATTCCATAATTCAAAAACGTTGTGTAATGCATGGTATTAAAATTTTTAAGTGCGGAATAAGCAGCATTATTAATCTAAAAGGGAAAAACTACCAATCATTACTCCACAGAAATTAATTGCAGTCTTTAAATATATCTGTAGTAACACTACACAATAAACCAAGATTTACAACTTCCAAAAACTAAAAACTATAATTTTCACCAGCTTTTGCCAGAGGTTGTGGCTCAACATGGAACAATTTGTAGAACCGTGTGTGAAAACTATTTAACAGGATATAAATGGAAAGATATTGTGACCCTTGATGAAGCATGGGTTTACCTAAATGCATGGGTGCATACTGCTTCTGATGTTCCTAAAGTTAAATATTTGGTAATAAGAGAAAATCCGTCGACAGAAAAATCACTTACGAAGTCTTTAAATACATTTGTAGCAATAATAAATAAAATTATAAATCAGCACTTGAAGTTTAAAAAAGCTAAAAACATAATGTTTACAAACTTTAGACGAGATATGTGGCTCAAACCAGAACAATGTATAGAACCCTGTATGAAAACTATTACTAGCAGGAGGTAAATGGGAATATATTTTGACCCTTGATGAAGCATGGGTTTACCTAATGCCTGCTTGCCTCCAAAAAATTGCTATTTATTATCCAAAACGGAGAGAAGAGTTGTACAAACCTGGTTCCGTCAATGCAAAGGAAATCTCGGTAAAGGGCTTAAGTTGTAATCCTCACTTGCATTGCAGTGGACAACAGTCTACACTGATTGCTCCACAGAAGAGCTTGGTACTGGCAGTGCTTGGTGTGGAATGGATGATGACCTCGTAGTCCATTGAGCTAAGAAGCTTTATCCGAGTAATTCGTTGTTTGAAGCAAAACTTACAGCTGTAAAAAGCGGCTCTGGGCTTTGCCGTTAGCAATGGGAAATGCAAAGTAATGTATACAGATAACAATGTTAAGCTTGCAGGCCATCCAGGGCAGCTGTAGTAGACGTTCCATAGTTGAAATCATACAGAAACAAATAAATCCGATTCCTGCAAGTCTGAGGTCCAAGCTTCAGTGGGTTCCAGCCCATACTGAGATTGGAGGAATAGTAGCAGCAGATGTTATTGCGAAAATCGCAACTAACGAGCCCCACGTATGGAGCTTCAGTGTGCCCTTTCCGAAAGCCTGTAGCCAGTCGCCCAAGGGTTACAACCCCCGCGGAAGATCGATATATTGCTATTGTAGTCAAGCGGAATCCCAGAGTAATCTCCACACGTGTGACAGCTATGGTAAGGCGATATCTGAAGCTACTGTACGCCGAAGATTACATGAGTGGACTGTACGCCCGGGTACCTCTAGTTTGTGTCATTCTATCCGTCCAATCAAGAGGGGCACGATTACAGTGGTGCCGAGAACATGTCAATTCGAATGTGTCGGACTGGGGCAATGTCATGTTTACTGATCAGTCAAGATTTGCTTTGGAGCCAGATGACAAGCGTATAAGGATATGGCGTGAACAACGAACACGCAATCAGTCCCAAAACATCACCGAACATCACGCATTCCGAGGCGGAAGCATTATGGTGTGGGCAGGGATTTCATTAGGATATCGCACCGAGCTGCACATCTTTAAACAGTGTTCTTTGACGGCTGTCCGGTATCGAGATGAAGTCCTAGAACCCATTGTGAGATTGTACGCTGCAGCAGTTGGCCCTACTTCTGCTTTAATGGACGATAACGCACGTTTCCATAGAGCTGACATCGTCGATGACTGCGTGGAGGGTGAAGGGATTGCGCGTATGGCGTAGCCAGCATATTCGCCCGACCTTAATCCCATTGAAATGAAAATCTTTAGGATGCTCTCGGCCGTGCTGTATCTTCACGTTTCCCACCTCCAGCCACTCTTATTGAGCTGAAAACTGCTCTACGAGAAGAATGGCGATTGCTTAATTCTGCGGTGGTTGACCACCTAATTGAAAGCATGGTCACAAGGTGTAAACTTTGTATACAGGTGAGGGGGGATCATATACCCTATTAATGAACTTTTTTCATTTTATGCTGTTTATTTTCACTTTATACATAATTGTGTTTAAGTCACCAGTATGTCATTATCTGATAACTTACAAAAATTTAACATTGTTTTCATTTCTGTATATAATAATTGATTTTGCTTTATGCGTAAACATATATGCTACTTTTCTGCCGAATTTTGTGTCAATCAAAGCAGCATTTGTTGATTTTTTTGCCTTTTATATCTTCGTGCTTAACTTTTGGAAGTGAGTGTATATAGAAGTGTGTCTTGTAAGAAATTTTTATGTTGAAATTTATTTTAATCGCCAAAGTGGGCGTAAATCTTACCGGTGATATAACTTCTTGTCTTTGGATCTGGCAGCGCCAGTTGAAACATTTTATATCTTCGTGCTTTACTTTTGGAAGTGAGTGTATATCCTTCTGTTTTTGTTGAGAGGCAGTCCATAGTTTCTAAGATTCAGAACCCTAAGCTTAAATACTGTCAAAGCTAATTTGCATGCTGGTAAGAAATAACGAATGAAGTTTTAGAAAAGGTCAAAATCCCAATAACTTGTTAATTAACATAAGAACTACATGATATATAATTATTATACACTTCCAGGATACAGTATAATTCTTATGTGTTATATAATGTACACTGATATATAATTATTATTTACATAAAGAAGCTCATCCCCCCTTTTGTGAAATTTTGTATGAAAGAAATTTATTGATATACATATATTGCTCGTATTTCTGCCAAGTTTTCGAAGTAAAAGTGCTTCCTTTACACTTAAATCGTAAGAAGGCATTTTCCCATAATATCCTGGGATTCTAAACAGGGTTAATACGATTGATTTAAAAAAAAAAAAAGATATTAAATGTTTATTGGTTTCAAGATTTTGAGTTAAATCTCAGTTTCGAGGATGAAAAATTAGTTAACGTGTAAGATTTTGTTACAAAAAATTCATTAAAATGGATTCTTTTTGTAACACAGAAAGAATCATGTTATTTAACCAATAATATATTTATTGTATGAAATATATTTTCATTTCACTAAGAATGAATAATCCGTAAGAAAAAGGAGGGGTTTCTGCTAAATGGCAAGTAGTTCTGGTTATATTAACGTTCATTTAAGTTTGGCTTCCAAACTATTCATGAGCACCATTATGTGAATAATGTCTCGTCGTACAGCTGTTATTTTCGATCTGTCTGCGGTTAACTCGTCAGCACAAGTGCTGGGATAAAATCCACTCCTCGTGTAGTCTTTTCTTAGAAAATAAGGGAAAGTCGTACGTGACCTTTCTAGTACTTCTTGTACCTTTCAAGGTCAAGGTGTCGTCCAGAGGAATTTTTTCTGTGTTCTTGGGATTTTGTCCGCGTGTGTGCTGACGTTTCACTTCTAGAGAGAAAGAGAGAGAGAGATTTAGTGAGATGAGTGCGTACGAGCGGGAACAGCAGCGACTGCGGGATCTCCTCTCTAGTATTGAAACTGACAGCGAAATGAAAGATTCCGATTCCGAGTGCGATATATTTCTGAAAGTGCTTACGAAACTGACTCCGACCAAGAATCTGACGATTGGTACGATTTAGCAAGCATATCTTCTTTGACATCTGATGATTTTTTTGTGGGAAAAGACGGAACAAAGTGGAGTAAAAAATTGCCTCCGAAAAATGTTCGGACATGGCCGCACAATATAGTGACACATTTATGTGGTGTCAAGAAAAGCTTTAGAAATTTGAAAACGCCAGCCGTTTATTGCAAATTTTTTATGATGAAATAATGGAAGATTTGCCGAAATCAACAAATATTTACATTTCATCAATAAGAAGCAAATTCTCTAGAGAACCTGATGCACAAGAGACAAACGTAGCTGAATTGAAGGCGTTGTTTGGCCTATTGTATTACGCTGTAGTGCTGAGAGCAGGACATCTGAACGCAAAAGATTTGTAGTCAACTGACGGAAGCGGAATAACTATTTTTCAAATAACAATGTCTATCAACCGATTCCACTTCCTTTTGTGGTCAAACCTAATAATTTATGTCATCAAACCTAATACACCTTTTGAGGTGTATTAGGTTTGATGACATAAATTCACGAGCACAGCTTAAGATGGCGGATAGAATTGCGCCTATTAGAAAGGTTTTTGAAAAATTTATCAAAAACATACAAAAAAAAATATTCGTTATCAGAATATTGTACTATAGTCGAAAAATTAGAGTTCTTTCGAGGAAGGTGTCAATTTAGACTATATATAAAAAGTAAGCCGGCAAGATATGGAATAAAAATTTTTGCTTTGTGCGATTCTCGTAAATTTTACGCGTACGACCTAGAAATTTATGCAGGTCAGCAGCCTGTCGGACCATATAGACAATTAAATGCGGCATCGGACATTGTACAAAGACTTATTGCACCCATAAGTGGCACAGGAAGAAATATAACTATGGACAACTGGTATATGAATGAGCATTCCTTTGGCCAATGAATTATTGAAAAAGTACAAATTGACATGTGTTGGAACACTTCGAAAAGACAAGCTGAAATTCCACAAGAATTTCTTCCAAATAAAAACAGACCTCTGTACTCTTTCTTCACTTTTTGGATTTAGAGCTAAAGAATTAACTCTTACGTCATATGTTTCAAAAGAAGAGTAAATCTGTTCTTGTTCTATCATCCATGCATGAGGATTATTAAATCAATCTACTGTAAAAAGAACAGCTCAAGCTCGAAATGATAACTTTTTACAACTCTAGTAAAGGTGGTGTTGATACTGTTGATGAGTTATGTGAAACTCACTCTGTTTCAAGAAAATGCCGCCGTTGGTCTCTAACGGTATTTTTCGGACTAATGAACATTGCAGGTATAAATGCTTTTATTATTCATCGACCAAATAACGACGTAGTGAACATGAACCGGAGAGCTTTTCTCAAAGATTTATCATTAGAGCTTGTGAAAGGATATCTCCTAAAAAGGGCTATAATTCCATCTCTGGAAAAAACTCAAAACTGGTGTAAAAAAGGTTGGCAGGAATAGGAGATGCAGCAGACCTTCAACCTAACAAATTGCAAAGAAGTGCTTCAGGACGCTGTGCTATGTGTCCTAGAAAAGACGATCGAAAAACCTCCTATCTTCTACGAACTGCAACAAATTGGTTTGTAAAGTACATGTTGCATTATGTGAGGATTGTTCAAAACGAGATAATTTGAATAATTAAACTGAGGTTAGAAGAAAAAAAAAGCCTATGTATTATTTATTTTTTTAATATTCGTATTTAGAATCTGTTCTTTGATATGAATAATTGTATGACATTATATTCAGTTTTAAGGATAAAAAGCTAGTAAGAATGCTAGTTTTTCATATTCCTCTTTCTAATTTATTAAACCACTCTTCATACTAAGCACTTAAGTTTAAAAGATATGTACATATGAAAATTCATTTTTCTAATATAAGAAATCATATATATATATCTTAAATAAATTTGTAATTTTGTATAAATTTCGATTTTTATTGCTTCCTTTAGATAAGCAGTGTGGAAATGTGTGTATAATTTGAAGTACGATTAACTGGAAGTACAATTAAAACTGAAAAAAACAATTTCAACAGAATTTACATAGCTATAAGTCATTTATACAGCCATTTAAAAAAAAGAGAATGCATTTATATATACGTTGGGAGAAAAACTCCGAACAACACTGGGGTAAATTTGTCCCGCGCTTCTGCTGAAGGGCTAACCTGACTTACGCCATTTTTCAAGATAGCAAGTAACAGGAATAGTTGCCCGTCCAGCCCCGAAGTCAAGGAAGAAAACGGTGAAACTGGTTTCATTAAAAGAGTTTTTGTGAATCATAACATTTGTGGGGTTATTATTTCTTTCATGTATGTTTACAAAACTGGAAGCAATTTTTTCTGTTCGTGAATTGGCACTTCGTGATTGTTGTCCTTTGCTTTAACCCAATTAATAATTTTTTTCTTTTGACATTATTAGTACAGTCAGTCATTAAATGTGTTCTAGCATTTAGAAAACTGTTCTTTAAGATAGTTTTGCACTTCTGTTTTCCATATTCACATCTTTCATTCTTGATAGCTACCACAATAAAAATAAACCAGTGAAGGCTATAGCGGATTGTATGGAAAATTAAAAACTTTCCGTTCATATTAACAACTCGTTTTCCACATTTTATCGCTGTTAGAATTATTATAATTTTCTTTTGCGTGTCGTGAATGAGAAAAGGCTTTAATTTCAGCGTAACAGAAGTAGGTTTCCTCATCAAATCGATTTTTGCATCATTATAAGAAAATATTTAACTCTGGCATGATTTTATTTTAACGGTGTAAGTATTTGTTCATGTCAAATCTGAATATGCTGTTACCAATTCTTTTTAATATTCTCTGAATTTTGGACGTTTGCATCAAATACATAGTTAATTAACGCTATTTAAATGTCCAAGACTACGGAGAAAAGTGATGTATCTAAATTTAGCTTTTTTAAAGCTCATTGTAAAAATAATATATCTACATGCAAAGCTTACTGCGCTTAAAGGCATAGCGATTTTTATGTAAAGCCGCGGATTTTAACGAGATTTTGTATGAACTTCTTCCACTCGCTTTCGCGCCTATGAAAGAAAGGGTGTTTTGGCATTTTAGTTGAATTCTTAAAACAGCAATTAAAAAATTCTACGAAAGGGGCAGAACATTATTTTAGATTTAGAATCTAAGTAAGAAGAATTAGCAGAATATTACTTTAGATTTAGAATTTAAATAAACTCTTAATTCTTTAATTAAATCTTTAGAGAATCATAATTTAATTTTAAGTCATAATTTAATGTATTCATTAGGGAATTATAATCATAATTTGACCGGTATTTTATAGTATCACTGAACGCAAATTTCTAGGTTATATTCAGATTCGAAAAGGACTAAATAAAGTTGGATTTTTAGGTTTAATGCACATTATCATGAGAAATTTTAAGGGTTCATAGAAATCATGTGTTTTATCAAAATACTGCATAAACAGTGAAACAACCGATGTTTATTTGTGCTCATGGTCGTGATGCCGTGGGGAAACATTATCGGCAGGGTTGACTTAATTGCCAAGTATTGACATGGGGCGTTTAACTGTGAAATAAATAAAACGTGAAAAAAGGGTAGTTAAGGATTAATATTACTCTAATAAAAAATCAATAAAGTTTAAACAATCTAATAAAATAAACTCTTAGACTAATAAAAAAGATGCAAGGCTAATTCCTTTTTTAAGCCTAGTCATATTTATTGTTAGCCTCTTTCTTTAAAATGACGTTCAGAAAATTATTGTCTCCGTGTTTGCATTGTGGGTTGGAGCGGCAAATATTACGTATTCACATAGCTTTATTAGAAAGCCTTCATTTTGTTATGCGCGAAAATCTTAATCTTCTATACTCAATTTCGCAGTTGCTTCGTACTTTTGGTTGATATTATTTTTCTTTTAATAATAATTTAGGTAAACAAACTGATTAAATGGAATGCCAGTATTGCCAATATCAGTGTTTCTTACTTGTACATATGCACTTCTATTTCTTCCTTCAGGAACTTGATTGAGAGTCATCCAGTCATTTCAGGAAGAAAGGAACAAAGACAAATGCTACGCTCTTTGTAATTAATGAACTATTTATTTCTTTAATTTTATAACTTTTTTGGGGCGAGGGTAAGGTAAACCGCAGACAATTGAAATGACGTGGATACTAGAGCACGGCAGTAACTGAAGCATATCTTTGTACAGATTAAAAGATTATTTGAGTTTAAAAATAGTTTTGGTGAAAAATGCTGCATTTTTTAAGCTATCAGAATTTTGCTTGGTAGATTGTTGAATATTACTGTAACTTTTTCGCCTTCAGTTCATTTTGGTTTGTAGTGGCTCAGTGGATAGGTCATTGAAGCACGCGTAATTAGTTCAGAGTTCGGAATTTATGGCAGAAGAATCTGCCTGCACAGAAAAGTTTCCCCATGTGCAATTTTGAAACGAGCCGGTTATCCTTAGAAACTTCGCGAAGACACCCCTTCTTAGACAAGTTGGCCACGAATACTTTGCCATGGCAAATAAACTTATCTAATTTTAACCCGATTTACCTGAAGTACAACAGTACCTGAAGGTTAAGTAAATTTTGCATATATAATTATTCCTTGTGTGTAAAGATAAAAAGGATTAAGCAAGCTACTATATTAATAAAAACATTGTCTTAATGTAGGAATACTGTTACGTTCTACTGCAGAAGTATTTTGAGAACAAAATTTTCTTATTGATTGTAGAGTGGCTTATTTGTGGGTAGCATAGAGGAAACGTGTCTCACTTAATTAGTATATCTTTAACTTCAGCCACTAAATAATTCGAAAGATATCTTTGTGTTTTTTGAACCCTCAGACAGTGTTAGACCCGGCAGGTAAAACAGGTTGGCTGCATATGTGTTTCATAGTTATTTCCCAAGAAGATTGTAAATAAAAGCTTAGTACTATTATTTTCCTGACGGCTCCACAAAAGTTTACTTTCTTGCGTGCTTTATTGTAACTTAATGTCAAAAGTTTTATAACACACTGAGCAGCAGACAGCATGCGTAACATATTAGAGGAAGGATGAAACATACAGATTCTTAAGACTGAACGTTGCCTAATTTTAAACAAGAGTTGTGCTATATTAAATATGCTACGAATGCCATTTTTTTATAGTTTTTTCTAGCTGAGAAGCTGATGTTGGTTCTTAATTCTGCTGCCAACCGTCAGGCGGAAGAGTTTGAAATAGGTTACAACAGTTAGGCTGATTGAGTGGGGGAATGGAATTGGAAGAATTTTAACGGATCATTCTTTCTTTTATCTGATCTTAAAGCTGCTATTTTTCTGTGCCAATTCTCTTGACTTTTTGTGCTAGTTGGCCTCCAGTAATTGTTACTTTTCATCTTTAGCAAACACCATTGTATGAAACGAAATTCTCGCGCTCTCTGTGTTAGAAAGGTCTCTTCCATTCTATGGATTTCAGAATGCTTTGTTTATAATTGTTTTCATTTGTAGCGCTAAAAAATCCCGTTTATATATGACGGTTTTTAATTTCTATTTCGCTGCTTTCATTTTGCAAATGGAGTTTTGTTGATGCTGCGCAGATGATAAGAAATACAATTATTTTGCTTCATTTTTTTTCATGGAAATTGATCGATTTTAACCTTTGTTTCACTAGTATTTTCCCTCCCCTAATCACTAGTGATTTGTGCTTGTTTTCAAGAGTATTCAAAATATTTTTAATAGCCTCCGAGTTTGCTGTTTAATAGCTTACGAAGCTTCATAGTGTTTTCCAAAGAGCTTCTTCGGTCTATGCATTAAATTTTCTTCTTTCTGTGCTTGAGCTTGTAAATTTTTCCGTTTTGCATACTGAGCGAAAAGGTTGAACAGGCAAAAGTCCAAGCTTGAATTTGCTTTAGTTTTGTAGGAAATTCGCATTTGTTCACAATTATTTTTGCTTGTTTAATTTTGGCCTGTATTTCTTTCATATATTAGTGAAAATACTCTGTATTTCCAGTATATCGTGTTTTAGCTATCGCCTCATAAATCGTATCATGCATGCGATTTGATGGCTTTTTTTTTTTTTTTTTAAGATGTTAATGTTGTTTTTAACTAAGGCAAAGCACTCTTAAGGTTGTCTGAGTAAGAGGAAGGTTGTTTCTGTAAAAAACCTTTCATAAGGAAAACTTGCTCGAACTCACATTGCACACAGATCAAATCGCGAAAATACTCATGTAACCGCCGTCTTACCTACTTAGGTATTGGTGGGCGCTTTCAGCTGACCAACCACATGGATTGAAAGATTAAATATTAAAATATGTTCGTATTATCGATCATTAGAGGATTAATCGTTCAATGAAAATGGGAAATTGAATGCATAAAGGTGTGTCATATTGATATCCCTACGCACTATTTGTTACAAAAACAAATTATAAAATTTAATGGATAAAAAATTGGATAGTTTTATATAAATCTCTCCAGTAGATTTATTTTCAGAAGAGTAGATTGGAAAACGGGATTTTTTATGCACTGTTTCAAAGAAAAATATCTGTGTTCTAATTTCCTTGTTTCGACTTGTTAAAACCTGTGATTACGAGACCGTGGTTAGTTAGTATTCATTTAAACCCGAGGTTACGATGCTGCATCTAGTGGTAACAACAAAGGAAGGGAAGAACATTTCCCAATTAATACATTATCGTTAAAAAAAAACTGTATTGTAGGCAACGCTTGAAAAAAAAATGCTCTTAATGGCCTTGTTGAGCAAATTATTGTCTCGAGTCGAATACATTTATTTTTTCTTCTCACTTGATCCATAACTTGCTTTCCCCTCCTCAGATATTTAATGATCTTTTTTTAGTAAAATGTAGTTACGGTGATTTTCTTGCACTGAACACAGAGAGAAATAAAAAACTGATGCTTTAAAAAAAAAGGAAAAACTAGCAATTTTTTCGGGATGGGGTTGTATTTATATAAGGAAATAATAACAAACCGATTAAACGAACTTTTTTGCTATTGCTAGTGCTGCTTTTTTGTGTGTGACTAAAATATATTTTTTTGATACGCTGTTTCTGAATGTATCTGCAGCAATCATAATTTTCGTTGCAAGAAAATATATCAAATTTCAGTAAATAGATCAAACACTTACAAACGTATTTAAATATAGTATTATGAATTGAAGGTAATAATATTAAACTTTTATCTCATAGTAATATGTTAAAATATATAACACTTCGAAATAGATCTGCTTTATTTCTCTGAGATATGTTTTCTTTTCTTTTTTTCAGAGTCCAAGACCGGTTTTTCGTCAGGCTTATCCTCTCATGTATATTCAGGTATGGATGTAAAATTTACTGCAATGAATTTTCTTCAAATCTTGTTAAGTTTGTCGTTATAATATTTAGCCGATCAATTTTGTTATTTAATTTCATGAGCAGAATGGAGTAAGACCATTCTGGAGGTTTTTGAAAACATTGTCTAATTACGCGTGTGACATAATCTTCAACTGATATGAAAAGGATTCAGACGTCATGTTTTATCTTATGGCATTTTTCATTTACCTGGGGGAATATGGAAGTATTTTCAATAAAAATATTGAATTTACTTGTATTTTATCTGAAAATAAAATAATTGTTCATATCTATGAGTGATTATGTATAACATTCGTAGCGTATTGATGTTATACCCTGAGCTAGTATTCCTCCTTTTTTTAATAAGTAATAATTATGGGAATGCCATTTATCAATTAGTGTTTGAATATAAGCTGTATCAAATTACAGAACAGGCTGCGCGAATTCATTGTTTGAAGCGAAGTCTGTCAGTTTCTCCCGCGGCATATTTCTAGGGATACTGTTGATGGTAATGCTGGATGAGATTCTTCAATTTCTATTGTGGTGTAATATGTTCGGAAAATTTGTTTCATAATAGTGAGTTACAGGAGAAAAATCAATACATATTTGTTTGGGGTCTGAGCGACCAATTGAGTAATAGTAGTGATTATCCATGAAGCGTATTCGAGAATTCTAGGTTCGAGTCTCAGTGAGGGCATTGCACGTTTTTCACATCTCCTGCTTCAAAATATACTAATGACTCTACAGTAGTATTTAAAATCATAAATCGTTCAGCTCCTCAAGTGAGGAAGAAAAAAGCCGTGGATCATCCTTACGTTTGTGGCATGCTATCTAAGAATGCTCCAAAACTTAGATAATCGGTGCAGCAGAACCGTCATTGACAAAGATTTCAACTGAAATATTAATTTTAATTGATAAGAGAAATTCTGGTAATATACTCTTTTATGTAGAGTATAATAGGTAAATAAATAAATCGTTATTCGCTTTTGCGTGTTTTATTAATAGGCCTTGAATTCTGCCGCTCCTTATGTTTGAAGATGCATTCGCAACAAATACGATTTTAGTCGTAAGCTCGTTAAGACCTAAGCATAGTTATTAGTCTCAAACTGTACACTGCGCTAGTTAAATTTTCTAATTGTAATACATTTATAAATGTAAAATATTGTTACGAAAAATTCGGCGGTTGCGCCTGTATGTAAGCTTTCCGGCATAGCACTAGGGTTGCCATAAAATAGTGTATGGTAGGGTTGCCAGATTGGCGACTTTATCGCCCATTTGGCGACCAAATTGGCGATATCCCATGGTCCAATCGGGAAGCTTCTAGAATAACTTCCTGCCGAGATATTTCTCGAAACGTGTCGAACTTAAAGAAAACCTATATAAACCCTTGCGTTTCTGAGAGTTGCGAGTTAGTTGTTGCGAAGTGAGTGGCGAAGAGATTGTGAAGTATTGTGAAGTACTGTGAGCGTTGTGATTATTGTGAGAATAGCTGCTAAGCTACGCGAGAGTTTTGTGAACGGAAAGCAATCGAGATAGTGCTTTGCCGTGAAGCTATCTTTACAGTATAGCTTGACAGTGTATTGGTGATTGTTCCACGGTGTTTATTAGAAGTTTAGTGTTGCCGTGAAGCTACCTGTACAGTTACAGCCTGAAGCTGTGTTGCTGATTGTTTCAGCGTATTTATTGTAGATTTTCGACGCTTTTAAAGGTGATTTTGGAACTGTGCTGTAAATAGTGATTCTTGTAAATAAATTGTGCTTTTTATTGTTCTGCATCGTGTTTTCATCGGATACTCTCAAATCTACGAACCCGTTAAAACGCAACAACTGGTGTCAGAAGTGGGATTTGAGAGTGAATGCCAGTCACCCGTCTACAGAAGAAGACAATGGCGGAGGAAATGAAAGCTTTAATGGACATGTTAGCAGCTCTGAAAGCCGGACAAGAAAAGATGGACGCCAGACAAGAAGAGATGAAACAAGACATGAAAGCCGGACAAGAAAAGATGGACGCCAGACAAGAAGAGATGAAACAAGAAATAAAAGCCGGACAAGAAAAGCTTCAAGAGCAACTGCGACAGATGGAAATGGAGCAAAACAAGGTTAGAAGCGACATCATGGAGCTTAGAGAGGAAACCAAAACCAAATTACAAGATATGAAAGAGGAACTGAAGGAGGAAGCTGCAACTAAAATAGCCGATATGGAAGAAAGATTCGAAGAAAAATTTAGGAAGTTTCGGGAAGAGGTAGACATGTTGAAAGAAAAACGAACTGAGCCGAAGAGAGAAATTGAAGATTTTAAGATTCTCCCAGGTTCTCCTCATACGGCAATCAAACCCAGTACGTACGACGGAAAATCGTCGTGGAATGTGTACAAGACCCAGTTCGCCATCGTGGCTGACACTAACAGATGGGATTCCCAGATGAAGGCATCACAGCTAGCTGCATCACTCCGAGGCGATGCTGCAGATATCCTAGGAGTTCTGCCACAAGACCAGATTTCCAGTTTTGATGCCCTCTCGAACGCACTAGAACTCAGATTCGGAGAAAAATGCGTAAAGGACTGTAGCCGTCTCCAACTCAAAACCCGCCAACAGAAAACGACTGAAAGCCTCCAAGAACTAGCAACTGATATTGAAAGGCTGGCGCACCATGCATATCCGGACTGTCCACCCGATGTCCGTGAAAATCTGGCCCTTATGCATTTCGTCGATGCAGTCAAGGATCAGGAAATTCAGAAGGCTCTCAGGTTGGCAGATCTCAAAGATCTGAAATCTGCATTAATCTATGCGATGAAGTTTGAGTCGGCTCAGCAGGCAACTCGAAAAGATCGCCATCCGATCAGAGCGGCTAAAGTAGAAAATGAAAATTTTGATGTCAGAAAATTTAAACAAGAAATGTTAAAAGAGATTCGGGAAGCGTTAAATAAGCCAAATAACAGAAACACCGACAAGAAAGCAATGAAGTGCTGGAATTGCGGACTCGAAGGACATCTGCGCAAGAACTGTCACGTGAGCCAAGACCGGGAGGCAGCTCCAAGGAAACTAAAATGCGGCAATCTCACGGGGCGGAGGTTGCCAGGCAGAGATGTAGCCTCTCTGAAAGTTCTTCAGATCTCGTCAATGAGCGGCGGAGATAACGGATTGTTCGTCGAAGGATACGTGAATAAACACCCTTGTAAGATGATCATCGATACGGGAGCCAACGTAACCATCGTCAGAACAGACGTAGCGCGGGAACTAAACGAGACTTTGCGCTGGACTCCGCCCTGTGTGACTCTACAGACAGTGACAGGTGACAAGATCCCCATTGAAGGTAAAATTAACATCACCATTACCTTCGGAAATGAGACTTACCAGCACTTGGCATTCGTCGCTGACATCGCGGACGAATTAATACTTGGACTAGACTTTTTGCGGAAATATGACTTTACACTGGACTTCAAACGCAACGAAATGCACTCTGCGAGGGAGGATATACCCGTGTTTGAAGTGAAGAGTGATATTCCTTCAGCTCACCAAGTAATAGCGAAAACGGACGTCACGATCCCTCCGATGACAGAATTACTAATATCCGGCTGCATAGAAAACAGAAATAGCTTCAAGTTTGGAATAATTGAATATCCCGAAAATAGCTCGAGAAATGTATTAGTCGCCTCTACATTAGTGGACCTCTCCAAAAATTTCGTCCCCGTGAGAGTGGCGAATGTTAGCCATAGTCCGAGAACAATCCAGAAGGGTAAAGTGCTAGCAACCTGCACGCCGGTTACGTGCGTTTACAAGGCCCCACCTGCAATGCCCACTGAGTCAACAGCGAAATTAATTGATGAACTGCTGCAGAGAACAAACTTAACCGCCGAACAGAAATGTGCAGCAGAGAAAACAATTAGTGAATTTGAAGATCTATTTTCTCGAACATCCAGAGATGTTGGCCGCACGAAATTGACACAACATCGAATTGACACGGGTGATCACTCACCGATCAAGCAACATCCCAGACGCCTACCATTCGCAAAGCAGGAAGAGGTTGGAAATCTTCTAAAGGAGATGCAAGAAAGTGACATCATCGAGCCATCCACAAGTCCATGGGCATCTCCTATAGTTCTCGTCCGGAAGAAAGACGGCTCGACAAGATTTTGTGTCGACTACCGGAAGCTAAATAATATCACTAAGAAAGACAGCTACCCTCTTCCGAGGATTGACGACACACTAGACACGCTATCAGGACACAAATGGTTCTCCACTCTGGACCTTAAGAGCGGATACTGGCAAGTGGAAATTCACCCGGACGATAGAGAGAAAACTGCGTTCACTACTGGCCAAGGACTGTGGCAGTTTAAAGTTATGCCGTTTGGACTCTGTAACGCCCCTGCAACATTTGAACGCTTGATGGAAACAGTGCTTCGTGGCCTATCTTACGAGTCCTGTCTGGTTTACCTTGACGACATCATTATAGTGGGCCGTACGTTCGAGGAACATCTAGAAAACATCAGGAAGGTGTTCCAAAAATTGAAAGATGCCAACCTCAAACTAAGTCCTTCTAAATGCAAGCTGTTCCGCAGCGAAGTCACCTATCTGGGTCACATCATCTCCGCCGAAGGTGTCCGTACGGATCCAGAGAAAGTTTTGGCAGTCAAGGACTGGGAACGCCCTGTGGATGTTCATCAACTTCGGAGCTTCCTGGGACTCTGCACTTATTACAGAAGATTTGTAAAGGGGTTCTCCAACATCGCAAGACCTCTGCATAGATTAACGGAAAATAAACAGAAATTCGTGTGGACTGAGGAATGCGAAAAATCTTTTAATGAGCTGAAGACGGCATTAACATCTACGCCTGTGCTCGCATATCCCCAGATCGACAAACAATTCATACTTGATACGGATGCAAGCAACGAAAGTGTTGGAGCTGTCCTTTCCCAGATGATTGACGGTGAAGAGCGAGTGATAGCCTATTGGAGTAAGTGCTTGTCAAAACCGGAAAGGAATTATTGCGTCACTCGGAAAGAATTGCTCGCTATCGTAAAAGCCATAGAGCATTTCCATCATTATCTCTATGGCAGAAAATTCTTGCTCCGCACCGATCATGCTTCCCTAACTTGGCTATTGAATTTCAAAAATCCTGAAGGACAGATAGCCAGATGGATTCAAAGACTCCAGGAATATGACTTTGAAATAAAACATCGTAAAGGCTCCTCCCATGGAAATGCGGATGCTTTATCTAGGAAGCCTTGTCCTGCGCATTGCGGGTATTGTTCAAGAGCACAAGCAAAGTATGGTTTGGCGAATCCTAGCATCCGACAAGTAACATCTTCAACAGCATCGCAGCCAGATCCGTGGAGTCATGAAAGAGTTAGAGAAGACCAGTTGGCGGATCCTAACATTAAGC
>KK114751.1:0-15074 GCA_000611955.2 Stegodyphus mimosarum
AAGGTTTCACAGTTTATGCTCACGAAAAAGGTCAAGAGATTGAAGGAGAAACCTTACAAACTGTATCTTAAAATCTGATCAATACCAATGGAGTTATTCAAGAACAGGCGCTTATTGCGCCAACTTATCTGTGTTCGCTAACGCTAATAAAAGGAAGTATTTATTTCGGCAGCGATTGCAGCTACTTCTCTATGCTTCAACACTATGACTTCAGTAGATCCACATTACTGTATCGTCTATAATCAATAGATATAGAAGTGAAAGAGGAGTAAATGGGGAAAAATATAAACGATGTTTCTCTGCAATAAGAATTGAATTATTTTAGTAACAAACATAATTTTCCATCATACTGAGCTAAAATATTTTAATGTTTGCTTTTAAAATGTTTCAAAAATTTCCCAGTGATTTACTTGTAGAGACATTGTAAGGTTTTAGTTAAACTAACAAAGTTTTATTTTAATTTAAATCTTTCTATCCCTTCTCATTTTCAACTTCCCGTTAGAAGAAGCGCGCGTTGTAGCTTTATGCTAATCTGAAGTAGAGCCAAGTTATATTTAAACCGGAGGTAGAAACCTCTCAGTGTGAGAGAGCTTTTAGTCTCAGAACACGATCACGCTATTCGTCGTTCTCCTGACTAGCTAGCATTTAAATTCTAAGCCATAGTGCTTTTCGTGATTGCTTATTGAAATAATTCCAAGTGCGTCAGTATTAGTAAATCTTGCTACGCCCCATTTAGTTTAGAGGCCAACCTCGCGTTATAGCTCTGTGAGCAACACTGTTTAATTTCTTATTAGTTTTAGTTTAAATTTATCTGATTGTTCATTTTAGACTTAAGTGTGGTCTTTACTTTCTGTATACTTCCCGAGTTGGGAAGTGGTTGTACATAATAGTGATTTAATAAAAGAGGATTTTAAATCCCTTTCAAGTGCAGTTATTCTCCAACGTAATCACAGTATTCTACCACAGAACATAGCTGCATTCAGCTCCTTGTTCCAGATCAGGATTTAAGGAGTTCACGAAGATATTTGCCAAGAATATGCACCGAACACTCAGTCCTGACAACATTAGTCATTTTTTTAAAGCAGGAGAGAGGAAAAATGAGCAATAACCTTTCCGGAATTCGAACCACGGACCTCTCGATTACGTGCCGAGGATGCTGACCACTACACCACGAAGGCATGGTAACAAGGCGGGAGAAATACCTTATATGCTCCCCCTTTTAAAGGGCGACTGGGGATTAGGGAACCCAGTCGCCAAATCATGGTGGTGGAGAATTATCATCCACCACCTTTTCGTTCTGGCGCCACTGTAGAGTCATTAGGTTATTTAGAAGCAGGAAAGATGAAAAATTAGCAATGCCCTCGCCGGGACTGGAACCGTGGACCTCTCGAATTTGCGTCGAATGAGCTTTACCATTACACCACGAAGGCATGTTAAGGAGGCGGGAGAAATATCTTACATACTATATACCATTTGATAAATGAAAATTCATTTCGAAGAACACTTAGGAAAGTACTATTTCCGTATAGCGAAACTAACATGCAATAAATATACCTATAATTAAGCAGAATTCTATAAACTTCTGTTCTGATGTAATGACCACTGAAACCAAACATGTTTGGATACATTTTAATCCGGTATATTTATTTTAATCCGGTATCCGGTACGGTAAGCATCACGTCTCGTCTCGTAATAATAGATTTTATCTATTTTTGAAATGAAGAAAAGTTATATTTATAGAATACAGAGGCAAATTATTCTTTTAGAGCAATATATAGTATTAATACATGTCTAGTAAAATAAGTAGAAAAGTTTATTCTTAAGTTTAGAAACAATGTATAGAGAAATAGTTTTTACAGAATAAACATCAGAGGAAAGGATGATTCTATATTTTAAATCATGTTTCTTTTATTCGTTATTCGACTTAAAGATTTTATTTAAGAGTTATCTCGGATGCTCCTTTTTTTCTGGTTTTTAATGTCGTATAGCTTACTGATGAAGTAACTTCTGTTTTTAGAGTTTTCCCGATTTCGAAATACTTTCAATCAGAAGCCTGGAGAATTGATTATTGATTTCGAATGCTGCTACTGCTATGTCGAAAATAAATCTATTTTTAGCAGCTAAAGCAATATGGATAGACGCAGCGGAAGAGAAAAGCAATCACGAAAAAAAAAACTTATTTTTCGGTGACTTTGCTTTTGTTTAAATAAAGCTGGAAAAGTGAATTTTGAATGAATACTGAAGATACACAGGGTGTTTACACATGTTTAGAAAGATTTCGAGGCTGTTTAATTAATGTTTAAAATGTAAAGGCTATTTTTTTAAATGTTCCAAATGATATCCGTTTTTTCTGGACCATAAATCTGAATCGTGATCATAGAACGGCGTGTCTTAAAACTTCCAAGGGTCCTGATTTCAACTCCTATTTCGCTGCTTCTAGAGTTTATCCATCGTGGTGGGTTTGCGCTTAGAAAGAACTCTTTTCAAGAGACCCAAAGCACAACAGTTCGGCAGGTGAAATGTCACAGTGCTCCGAAGGAATACGTTGAAAAGGTACATATGCAATACCTGCATAAGGCTTCATTTTTTCAAAGAATGCATAGGTACAGGGTGGTTATAATTAAAGTGATCCTACTCAGACCCCTGCAAAACCCATTCTGCCAATCGGGGGTTTATGAAACTTGGTACATACGTTATATGGATTATGGGGAAAAGATTTCTGTAATAAAAATAGTTAAAAATTTGACCACCAGATGGCAATTTTCAAAAATTCTTTATGCAAGTTAGTCAAACCTTTGGTGATAATCGTGTGATATCCAGAACTTTTCCGGATGCCTGGCCTCCTTGTTCACCCAACATAAATCCTTATGATTTCTGGTTATGGGGATTTCTAAAAGGCCGTGTTTATGGAGGAGGAATTAGGGCTTTACCTGAGCTGAAAGCCAGCATTACACGCTATCTTGCTGAAATACCTTGCGCTACCATTTGCACTACCATTGAACACGCTACAACGTGCTTTCTACACGTAATTGATGTCAATTACATTCTGTAATTGAATCAATTTTAATGATTCTGACAGTTGTTTTGTTCTTCTTTATGCGCCACAATTCTCCGTAGTGGGAAAATTTGAACTATTTTTTATTGCAGAAATTGTTTCCCTATGGTCTATATAATATATATACCACATTTCATCAAAATTCAATAAGTAAAACAGGTTCTAGCGGGATCTGAAGAGGGTCACTTTAATTATAACCACCCTGTACGTTTCGAAACATGACTTGTTGCTTTGTCTTGACGAAGTTTCACTCTTACAAAGTCACTGGGATTAGAAATGGAATTCCTTATGGAAATAACGAACGTGAAATGTTCTCTTGATACTACATTGAGTTGATTTTAAAAATGGTTTTTACTCTTAGTATTTTAAATTTCCCACTGTTAGAGAATTCAGAGACAACCAAAACTCTCTTATTGAAACTTTCTTTGCATTGACGGAACGAGATTTGTATATTTGTAAGGTTTTAGTTAAACTAACAAAGTTTTATTTTAATTTAAATCTTTCTATCTCTTCTCTGTTTCAACTTCCCGTCAGAAGAAGCGCGCGTTTTCAGCTTATGCTAATTTGAAGTACAGCCAAGTACTATTTAAACCAGAGGTAGAAACCTCTCAGTGTAAGAGAGCTTTTAGTCTCGGATCACGGTCATTCTGTTCGACGTTCGCCTGACCAGCTAGTAGCTAAAATTATAAGCCATAGTGCTTACTACGTGATTGCATATTGAAATAAATTGAAGTGCGCTAGTATTAGTATTTCTTGCTACGCACCATTTAGTTAGAGGTCAATTCCGCGATTTAGCTCTGCGAGCAAAGTTTAATTAAATTTCTACTTAGGTTTAGTATAAAATTTATTTGATTGTTAAGTTAGGCCCAAGTGTGGTCTTTTACTTTCTGTATCCCTCCCGAGTTGGAAAGTGTGTAAATAATATTGTTCTAATAAAAGAGGATTTTAAATCCCTTTCAAGTGCAGTTATTCTCCAGCACAGTATCTACACCAGAACAAAGCTCATTTTCAGCTCCCTGTTCCAGAGCAGGACCTTAGTAAGTTACTTCGCAATGTTTGCAAAACATATGCACAGAACACTCAGTCCTGACATATTTTTTTCTTCTTCGTTTTCAACAATAAATAAACCCTTTCTTGTAGCAATCATTTAGGTAAACCCATGTTTCATCAGGGTTACAATGTATTTCCATTTATCTTATGCTAAATAATTTTGCTACAGGGTCCTGCAAATCGTTCTGGGTTGAGCGACAAGCCTCGGCAAAAGCTGGAGAAAATTATGCATTTTAGCTTTTTTAAGTTGAAAATCTTTGTTTATTATTTTATTTATTGTTACTACAGATGCATTTAAAGATCTTTGATTTCTACATCGGTGGATTTTGCCTTGTCTCCAAAGATTTAACTTTAGAAATATTAGAAACAGTACATACGTCTTTTCGTGTATTCGTTTGAGTCTTGAATTATTATTCACAAACGCGTTATTTTTACTGTTATTATCTACACGTCTCTATACATGTATGTATGTACTTCATCTTCTTCTGCCAATGTTAATAAATGTGTTACGTGCATGCCACATGCCACGTCCATGCCACTCATGGAGAATGACATTGATACCTTCTGGAGATTGTATTCTATGTTAAGAAGTGCGTAGCTGTTTAGTTGTTTTCAGCTGTTCTTAATAAACCGCGAGAGCTGCGATCTCCTTCCCTAAACTATGGTTTGGCTATTAAGAATCTAATTTAATTAGATCTTAATTAAGTGTCTAATTTAATGAGAAGGTATATGGTGTATATCCCTGGGCATCCTTTTCCAAAGGGGATTCAAAAACCCTTCTAGAATATATAAAATGTGTAAAATTTTAAATGTTTTTTTTTTAGTTCAAGGTTTTATAAATGAAAAATATGAAGTAGGAACAAAATTTAAATTTTTCCGTTTTAGTTTTTCTTTAAACATCAAACATTAGACCGTTGCCATGCACTCTTTCTGACGATTAATATCGTTTGACAAAGCTTCAACTCGCAAAGCAATCATTAACTTGCTCAGCCAAATTTTAATATTAGGTAAACACCCCAACTAAAACTAAGGACGTTGTAAAATTTGACTCAAGTGTGCTGACTCTTTCATTTTTGCCTTGTTTCATCACATAGTCGCTCAGTCCAGAGCCTATGCAAATTCTACGGCAAACGGTAGAGGCTAGAATAAGAGGGAAATCATCAGAGGTGTGATTTCTGAATGGAAATTTGGCCTCTGATGCTGCCGGTGGCTTGTAATGCCACTTGCCCGAGTACAAAATGAATTCCTTACTTTGTCATGATTTGTAAGATTTGAAAGTTAGTTGTGCTTTTTATGACTGACCCATTTGCATTGAAGGTTCCTGTAGACAGCAAACATTGTAAGAAAATTAATGTACTGTACAGTTCCAGCAAGCAGATAAGAAGAGGTTCTTAACTTGCTTTATTTTCAGAATCACAAGCTGTGAGGAATAAAGTTTTACTTTTATTTCTTGAGCTGCATCGTATGGCCACAGAAAGCATTAAACACAGACGAAACAGCAGAGGTAATGTATAAAGGCTGGCAGTAAATCAGTAGCACCCATCTTTTTTAGGTGGATGCTTGCCGTCCACCAGTGATTTTGTGACACTGTTTACAGACTTGTGAGAAAAACATTGCGCTCACCCCGGGTTGATCGGGGAAGTTATGCTCACTTGGAAGACCTCTAGTGGTTGGGGAAATTAACCGCGTTAAGGCTGCTTCGAGCAATCCCAGGTCTGGATACCCCTTCTTCCTAGTGCACTTGCTTAACTGTAACAGTGACATTGCCTTTATACCGGAGGGATTAAAATTTAGTATTTCTTTATTTCTCCACGATGCGTAACGTTCAGCTTGGCACTGTATGTGTACTTTGACAAAACAGAACAGGAGAACTTTGATATTATATTCAGGAATGGTATTTATTACTACTAAAACCGTACTCTCTTATGTTAGGTTACACAAGAAGAGCATAGACTGTTGAGCATACGCTATTGAGGATAAAGCTTGTTTTCTATTATCTGCCAATTACAAATATGTCTCGATCTGCATTCTTTTTCAATCTGGCTATTATCCGTCTAGAATAATAGATTGGCTATTATCCGTCTAGGATTTGATGCGTCTAGGATAATAGCAAAATCCGCCAATGCACTAATAAATTATATCCGATGTGCACTAATAGATATCCGCCATGCACAAATAACAGCTCAAGGTCTGGAACAAATCCCACAAATCTTTCTAAATGAAAAATAGATGTAATATAAAAAATAATCTATTTGTAGACAGGAAGGAAACGTGGATTGTAGAATTTGAAATCTGCGACAAAAGTATGAAGATTTTTACACATATAAAAAGCTCCAAGCAGATCTAATCCGACTATTCAGAATGTTTCCTGGATGGTTTTGCAGAAGCAAAATGGAAAACATTATCTGCATACGAATAACGTTATGGGAGAGATTACTTGCTTTTCTTTGTTTCCAAATATAAGTCTTGCGGTTTTTATGTAAAGTTTTGTTGACTTTTATGTAAAGTGTAAGTCAAAATTGCTAGGAATGTGTAAAATTTCTCAGGAATTTATCGTTGTAATAAAATACCTCAGAAGTTTGCCATATATAAAATACGCATAATTTCGTAATAATTTAATAAAAATAGAAGAATAATCACCAAATGATTATCATGTTTTATAGCAAAAGACTGATTCGTTTCGTTAAAATTTGAAAATATTTTAACTATTCGATTGGCCACTTTAGAATGAGGGTCCGTCACATGCAGATGTTTCTTTAAACCCGAAAAAGGCTATTAATCTCGGAACGCGATTTTGCGTTGTTTCACTTTTCATTCGAGTCTGTTGCCATTCGGGAAAAATGTAAGGTACTGTTCTTTCACATTTAATCTATGTGTTATTAAATAACAAACTAAATTATTATTAAGCAATAGATGGAGTTCTAAAAATTATTATTATTTTTTACTTTTTCGTCTGATTGATTTAAATGAAATGTATTTAATTCATGATATATCTAATTAAAACATGAAGTATTTTTATAGAATTGCATTGCATATTTTTTAATGTTTTCAGTGTACATAAGATATGTGAATTCCCATGTTAGTCTAAAAGCATTGTTCATCTCATATCATATGAAACGTTTCCCTATTTTACCTACGCCATTTCTCTCGATAATAACTATTGATTAAACATACTGAACTTTAAAAGAGCCCTTTTGGACCATCGTTAACACCCGAACCCTTTCAGATTTAATGTCAGATTTAATGTAATTCAGAAAGGTCAGCTGCGATAAAATTTTATTTCTTTACCCCAAAGGGACAATTTGCCAAAAAGGGCTATTAAATGTGTTTTGGCATTTGGCGTCGTCCGCTTTAAAACGACGTTTCACATTTCAAATTGTTGCCACCAAATATTAGAGTCCTGCATTATATTTAAAGAAATTAAATAACGAAAAATCAGCATGAATGCAGGTATGTTTCTCGCACTTTGAAAAAACAACGGTACCTAGAGACATCAAATTTTGAATAATTTAGACCTCCTCTCGAATATGGGCATCTGGAAACCTAAATTCGGAATTTGTTTTATTACCTACCATATTTTGGAAAACTTTAACGAATTTTTGATTAACAAACTCGATGATTTCAAAGAGAGCAATGGCTACACACTGTACGGGAAAAATTATCTACAGTTCGCGAGACGGTCTATCGAAAATTCTAAAGATATGCTCTTCTTAAATTATTTTGTGATATTGCAGTTGAACTGAGTTTTATTGTTTAACTCAGAAGAACACGATATTTACTAAATAAAGGTGACGCACAAAACGTTAAAAAAATCTGAAGCGTATTTTACTTCCTCGTACGAAGTAAAGGAAGTAAACAAAATTATCCATTTTGATAGCTATCGAATGAAATTTACCGATGTTTTTACGTGAGATCTGTGCGTAAGGACAGAATAAAGTCATAACAAACAAAGATATACCTCCAGAGTCGACATTGTAGAGCAATTATGTAATTTTATACGATGGGCATGTGAGAATCGAAAAGCAATAAATGGAAAATTAACAAGTAAGAGAGAAGAACCTACTAAAATGTCCAACATCATATAAGACGTCCAGGGAAAATCTTCAGAACCAAAATTTAGAGACAGATACAACCAGTAATTATATCTAATTTGATTAGAGTCTACAGGATTGCCTAGAGCGCGACAGAATCTCAAATACACACTTTCAGATCAAACTAGAATCATAATTTAGTTTTCAGCAAGACCATCAGCATTAGCGTCACCCACCATCTTCTTCAGTCGGCAGGGCAGCGGACACCAGGCCAAATTAAAGATAAAGGATACGTTTTCCCCAAACGAATTATAGGACTGAATTAAAATGCATTCAGAAGAGATTTTTTTTCGTGGTGTTTGTACGCCCGTACGTATGTATGTATCTCGCACAACTCAAAAACGAGTAGCCTCAAAACAGTGGAATTTTGTATATAGGACTTCTATAACATGTAGATATGCAACCCCCTTTTTGCTTGCAATCGGCCACACAAAAAATATATAAATATATATACCTACTCTGTTACTCGGTTCAGTGAGCTCAAATTTTTATTCTTTATGTTGGTAAATTCCTCATTTTTGCTTTAAAAATGATTGGGTTATGCTGTTTTTAATCTCCCGGTTAAGGTTGTTATGCCTTTAGTAAATCTGAATGCAATAGTTTTAGAATTGTCAACGATTATTTGAAGACGCAGCCCCACTTTTCCCAAACAGACAAACTGTTTGCCTTGGGCAGCAATCACACGTTGTCCCCTTGTCTTAAACAGTCTGTAGCGACGAAAATGTTTTTTAAAAAAATCCTGCGACAAGAAGCTGCATTGAGCCCCGGTATCCAGTAAGGCGGTCGTAGAGACGTCGTTTAGTAGTATTTGCATTTCTGGCAAGGCCAAATTTGAACGATTACCGTATTCAGCTTGATTTCTGAAGGATTTAACTTCTCACACGGTGACTTCTCACCCTCTTCCTAGTCACCGTGATTAGTTTAAATCCTTTTTTTCACCCCCTTTGTCAAAAGTAGCTTCAAAACGGTGAAAGTTTGTATATACGACTGCTATAACATGTAGATATGCACCTACCGTTTTGCTTGCAATCGGCAACACCAAAAATATCTATCTATCTATCTATATACATTATATACCCACTCTGTTACTCGGCTCAGTGAGCTCAATTTTTTATTCTTTCTTTATGTTGGTAAATTGCGCATTTTTGCTTTAAAAATGATACGGTTATGTTGTTCTGATCTTCTGGTTAAGGTTTTTATGCCTTCAGTATGTCAGGACTTAGTGTTCTGTGCATCATTTTAGGAAACATAATAAAGTCTGTAATAGGGTTCTTCTTCTCAAGTCCTGAACTGGAACAGTGAGCTGATAAAACGTAAGCTTTGTTCTGATGTAACTGCTGGGCTGGATAATAACTGCACGTGAAGGGATTTAAAATCCTCTTTTATTAAATCACTATTATTAACAAACTTCCCAACTCGGGAGAGATACAGAAAGTAAAAGACCGCACTTGGGTCGAACTTAACAATCAAATAAATTTAAAACTAAACCTAAAATAGAAATTAAATTAAACTTTGCTTCGCAGAGCAAATCGCGGAAGTTGGCCTCTAACTGAAAGGGTGCGTAGCAAGATATACTAATACTAGCGCACTTCAAATTGCTTCAATATGCAATCACGTAGTAAGCACTATGGCTTATAAATTTCAACTGCTAGCTGGTCAGACGAACGTTGAGCAGAGTGTCCGCGATCTGAGACTCAAGCTCTCTCACGCTAAGAGGTTTCTACTTCTGGTTTAAATAGTACTTGGCTGTACTTCAAAATTAGCATACGCTGAAAACGCGCGCTTCTTCTGACGGGAAGTTGAAACAGAGAGGAGATAGAAAGATTTAAATTAAAATAAAACTTGGTTAGTTTAACTAAAACCTTACAAGTAAATCTGCATGCAATAGTTTTAGAATTGTCAACAATTTAAAAGTTGCTTAAGTGCGGTTAAGCCTAAATATTTCCACCATGTTTTTTATTATTGCAAATTAAATCATGCTTAATCCAAAAATCAATTCTGGAATTTATTCGAGAAAATAAGTGTTTAAGATTTATTCGTAATTTTTAATATATATATTTTGAGTATTTATGTATTTTTACCGAAGTGAAACCTTGTCACGAAGTGAAAACTGAATTAATTCAATGAGAAATACTGAATCGTTTGTGGAAAACGCTTTCTTTTCTTTTGGTTTATTTAATTCCTTTTATATTTCGTTTTAGATTTATTATAGTATTTGAAAAAACATGTGGCAACAATTAGATATCTCTAATATGACATATTCTTTGCGAATGACTGAGTTATAAAATGAATAAGATGTAACGCTGTTAACTGAATCTAGTCGCTATGGTAAAGAAATACCATAATTTTTTGTAGAAGAAATGCAAATCAGGTGCTTTGCTGAACCATTGATAGCATAGAAAAGCCAAGGATACGAATTGTAGAGACTGCTAACAGCGTGTCTAAGGAAGACAGTACAAAATAACAAGAAAGTTTCTGAACAAAATATCAAGAGAGCTTTATGAATGCAAAAATCTGTAACCTTCTCAGAAGTACTTTCATTCCTTCTCCCCCTGAAAGTGGCGTATAATTTTAAGTCTTAACTAAATAAAGAAAAAGAAATGAATAGAAAGCTGCGCCCTTGGAACAACCATTAGTGAGTCTCGAAATTCGGCTCAAGAGGGCCGGGTGGGACTCAAAAACTCAAATTAAATCTTTCCTCTCCGACATAAGGTGAGTGGTTCTGTTTTAAACTCGTGGAGTGGGCCAATAAGGAAGGATCTTTCGTTTCCATGGTGACAAGGACTCTACAGGTGCCCGGGTAAAACAGGTAGAGAAGGACACGGAAGAGAGCCTGTACCTCGACGATAGTAAGTTATCTCCCTTTCCCACTAAAATCGATTGTAGAACGCCTGTTAAAAGATTTTGTCCAAAACAGCATTAAAGTCCTGAGCTTAAGCTCTCAATTGTCTTTTTCCTAATCCGGACATTGAAATAAGACTGTGGGAGGTAAGGAAAAGGAGGAATTAGGAAGGAAAAAAAAAGAACTGCTTCGCCAGAAGAGCAGACACTGGAAATTTTATTTCTCATTCTAAAGAGTCTAATTACATTTACGTGAAGAGCATTTTAAATTAGGATCTATTTTTGAATACGTAAGCTTATGATGAAAGACACAAACAAAATTTCAATAATGTAAGTTAGCGTTTAAGTTCAAAGAAAGGTATTAGGACATTGTATGAAAGCTTTCAGTCTATATAAATTTAAATGGAATAATGGAAAAATATTTAGGTTTATCTTTTACCGAATAAGGAATGAGCTAGTTATATCGATGACAATAATGTTTAAATATTACTACTAAAATAACTAACAATGCTCTATAAATAATCATTTCCAGAAGGTATTTCCATAAGCAGTTCATAAATTCCATTATAAAATTTTTCAAATCACTTTTATTGCATTAAATAAAGACTGAATAGCAGACTGCAGCTAAAGAAAAAATTATAATTTCTATGTAGCCATAAAAAAGTAATGTATAGAAACATATTTATTATATGCGGCTTAAGTGTCTGTCTGTCGCCGATAGGTTATTGGCTGATTGAGTAACTGTACTAGCCAATGGGGGGAAGTTGCCACGGCATTCAAATAGTAAAATAAAGTTTATCCCAATAGTTATCATTGCTTTAATTAAATTATCATGGTATTTATATATTTTTAATTCATACAATTGTTGCTTATTATACATTTAACTATATTTACATATGAATTACCTAGAACCTTGCAAACGTTGAGTAGTTAAAGGAGACGAAACCAAATAACGAGTTGTGTGTAGTACACTTCATCAAGTAGGTTTACTCAAACTCCTATGCCAAATATCCTTTCGCGTAAAGAGTTTAAAATTTTGCCCGAGTTTATTCCGACATTGTATTTTAAACTGAATTTTCAGCTGAACGCAAATTGAGAGCGTCAAGGGAAACGTGAACATTTGTTTGCATTAGCAATCATCTGTTTTTGAAATGGTTTACAACTGAACGCAAATTGAGCGTGTCAGAGGGAAGGTGAACATTTGTTTGCATTGGTAATCAATCATCTGTTTTACATAAAAACTACGTCTTAACGTAATTTCTTTTAAGAATGCCTCCCAGAAAGTACAGCACGGAAGAGGAGAGAAAAGAAGCTAAAGCTGCACAAAAACGGCTTTCTCGACAAAAAGAAACCACTGAGCAAAGATAAAAATGTACCGCTAGTGATTTCCTTCATTGCACTCTACTTTAAGTAATTAAGCAAGTAGAACGGGGAAACCCCGTGGGGCAGTAAGCAAAGAGGCGTCATCGCCGCTTGCCCTGGGTAATTCAGTTTGAATTAGCAAACGCCTTTGCACAAATCATTTTAATTACAATTTATAATTTCTAGAACAGCGGTCATTTCGTATGACCGCCGGGTTTTCTAGTTTCAGTATAAATGAAATTAGTTCATTCTTTCCAAGCAACAAACAATTCGTAAATAATTTGTTTTTTTGACTTTCAGGTTTAAAACTTTTGACAATTCAGGTTAATACGTATGACGTCATGAGTTAAATTTAATGCAATACAGCAACATTTTTTCATTATCAATAAAAGAATTTACGTGGCAATAATATATCGTGTCAGTTATACTAACCTGAAACAAGAAAGCTGCCAAGAGCATCTATTCGTTTAAAATGCTGACATTAATGAACAATTTTCGACATACGATGACGTCAACACGCAATCGCATGCTTTCTTCAAAATCAGAATATGACTTTATATATATATTAATTATGTCTGATATTTGGCAATACTATTTTTGTTTCTATATTGTGGTACCACTTTTCGAAATAAAGCATTTTTTATGTCCGATGCGCGAGACTGTTGCCACTGGGAAAAATGAGTGCGAAAATTAGCGTTTTCAGTATATGAAAACAGTCGATATGGCTTACCATGAGTTTTTGAAATCGGGAATAATATATTTAATGTTTGGCAACGCTATTTTTATTTCATATTTTCAAAACGTAGAAATTTTTTATTAAGAAATTCTACGATTTGAAAGTGAGGAGTGGCAACTCTTCTAGAAATAAAGCAGATTTTTATCTCCCGCGTGCGAGACGGTTGCCACTCGGAAGATGAGAGCGAAAATTAATGTTTTCAGAGTTTTACATTAATATATCCGCTAATTAAAGTCGTAAGAAGATGAGAATGGTTGAAATGTCTTCCCACGAATTTTTGGAATCCAGGGGTACATCTCTTGAAATTCACTTCCCGCCGTTCCGGATGACATAATGCCACAAGTAAACAAAGAGATAGAAGCGTACAACCTTAAACAGTATGTAGATCATTACTTACAATCTGATACAATATCTCAGAGAGAAATAAAAGTACATTAGTTTTGTTTATTAATTGTTTATCGTAGTAGGAAAATATATACTCATTTTTCTTCAGAAGATAAAAATCGCTTTAGAATATTTTAAGTTCCCACAGTAAATTAATACACAAACAAATATTTTAATGGAAGATGAGATTTTAATACACAAATATTTTAAACAGAAGAACGTTCGAGCTAGCTGCGTTTTGAACAGGAATCATCAGCAGATTTGACAAAGAAACTTATGGTTAAAACATACTAAACCACTAAAAATTATAAAAAAAAAAAAAAAAAAAAAAAAAAAAAAAAAAAAAAAAAAAAAAAAAAATTACAGTTGCGTAGATTTTGAATAAAACTCTTTATCCATTGCTTAAAAAATGGACATTTTAGAGCATATTTTGTATTTCATAGAATTTGTAGCTGTATATTTTGTGTACAAGTATTTATTTCTGAATTATACATCTTCCAATTCGGAATCCATGAACGTTTAAATTATAAAAATAGCTCCAATGGACCTTGAGATATGGGCAAATACGCTTCTCACGATCCTTGGTGATATCTGTGAAGTTGTCACCAACTTGGCGACTTTCTAGAAGTTTCTGGAAAATACTTTCTTAGTTCTATTTTTTTAATTTCCCACAGCTTCCAGAAGCTCCAGCTACGCTATATAAGTACGACTCCGTTAGGTAGGTTATTTGTTATTCAGCTGGGAGAGTTAGCTGTTAAAAGAGAGTTAGCTGAATTGCGTTTTAGAGTTTACTTTGTGAGTAATTTAGGAAATTTAGGATATTTTTCGTGAGATCTGGAGGAATAGAACGATCACGCATATTATTTTCTTTTCTTTAGGATCAAAAACATTTTTCTCGATTCAAAGTAACAGGATAGTGGAAGGAGACAAACTACAAAAGAAAAACACGCTGACATAGATGTTAAAATTAGGCACTAATATTTAATTTTATACCGGAGCATTTCTCTTCTAACTGAATAATATATCAGGTTAACTAAATATGAGATGGCTCAGTGTAAAATAAACATGAATTTTTTATCTTTCTACGCGTCTTGGGTCTTGGATTTCTTCACGGAGACCTGTATTGAAACCCAATTTTATAACAATATTTGTAAAATTACTTTATTTAGTCTCTAATTTCATAACCGTCAGTTTATTAAAATTATATTTAAACCCTTAAAGAAAGTAAGAAAGCAAAATATTCTAAATTATAAGCTAATATGTATCAACAAACAAAACGTCTCATGACAGGGTTAAAGGTGGCACAAACGTCTCTCTTTTGTGACGTTGGTATGAAGGTGATTAACAATAATTAAATAGCCTGCAATCCTCTTGGAATGAAACCAAGTAAATATACTTTCTTTTAATATAAACGTTGAGGAATAAATGATGACTATTTTACCACACTTTCTAAATATTAGTCTACCTTAATAAGATAAGTATATTTTTAAGAAGGGATATTGAGGGTGGATTTGTGTTTATTGGATTACAGTAAAACAGTGAAGGATTTTCTGTG
>KK114751.1:15089-36764 GCA_000611955.2 Stegodyphus mimosarum
AGAGGAATTCCTTAAGGAAACCTCCTGGAATAAACGTTATACGAAAAGAAAAAAAAATATGTGTACGCCACATGACTTACTTATACGGAATTTTAAATTACACGCATTTAAACTTATTGGATTGAATTAAATCTTCTTCGTTGATAGCCCATAAACCACGATAGAATAAATACACTCTTTAAAGTTCACTCTATTTATTTACCATGCCAACATTCTTGCGTTAGGTTCACTCAGCAGCGTTACATCTCATTCATTTTATAACTCAGAATGCACAAAAATTATCTATATCATTTGAAGAACTATCTAATCGTTGCCACATGTTCTATTCAAACACTATAATAAATCTAAAGGATGATCAAAAGAAATTAAACAAACACTAATAAAAACAACAAAAAAAATTAAACAGTTTTTCACAGACGATTCAGTACTTCTTATTCAATTAATTCACTTCTTACTTCGCGACAAGGAAAAAATACATAAAAACTCAAAATATCTATATTAAAAATTGCGAAGTAAATCTTAAACACTTATTTTTTTCCGAATAATTTCCAGAATCGGTTAAGCACGACTTAATTCGCAATAATAAAAGAAGGCGTTATCGTTGTTATTGCGAAGCTTATTTTCTCTAGATTAACAACAAATCCACTCTTCTGTTAAGTTTCAAAAGTAAACAAATACGGCTGTTTTCGTAAACATAATTAAGAATAGCCGCACTTAAACAACTTTTAAATTAAAATCGCTGAAACAACCTTGTATTTGGCGTACATTTATTAAAACACTCAATCGATTTCGAGGTCAGGCTCCTCCTCATCAGAAGAACGAAATTTCTAGAAAGGGAAAGCAACCTCAATAACGGCTTTTTATACCCTCGTGTAGTACCATGCGCGAGGAGGCAACGCCATCTATCGGCAAAAATAATAACCAAGAATTTTAAAAGCGTTAGGAAGGACTGGATTGGACCTAAAATCATTTACTAGGCGTTATGAAGGGCATCAGTTAGGAAGGCAAAGAGTTCTTACCTGATGTCTTGTGCAAGGGTGAATTGGTGGCGTCGGAAGGAATCTGCGTGAATCCCGGAATTGGTTGTGACGTGAGATGATAGACGCCTTGAAGAACGTCCGCTGCGTGCATGCGGTTGTGATCTGAAATGAATCATATTTTAAATTTTACTGAAGTTTACATTATTTTCTATAGAGGCAATTTATTTTTATTATTTGTTTTACTTAGGCTTTTACTTGTTGTTTTGAGGAGGAAACAAACACCTCAGCTTCAACCTAAATTCTTTACGATATTATTTTATACCATATAATCTTCAAATTGTGTTTTGCGGAACCATTGGGTTCCATACAACTCCTATAGGACTCTCGCGAGTGAAAACCAAAATTCGAAACTTTTTTTGCATTTTTATATGAACACCAAAACTAAGCATCTCAAACAATTAGTTAAACAATACTTTATATATCTGCTGTAAATATTACCAAAACTTATACAAATATTTGATTTTATATATAAAATTATAAATAAAAAAATCTGAAAGGTTTCATATTTTAAATTACGTCCAAAGGGGCTTTTTCAACATTTTGTGTGTTACATTTATTTATTAAATATCCTGTTCTTCGCACTTAAACCATAAAATTCAGTTCAAGAACGAGATCGCAAAATAATTTTAAAATGAGCATATCTTCAGAATTTCCGATACACAGTCTCGCGCGCTGGAAATAAATTTTTTTTCTGTACAACATTGCCGTTGCTCGCTTTTAAATCGCTGAGTTTGTTAATCAGAAATTCGTTAAAGGTTTACAAAATATGAAATAGATAATACAACAAATTCCAAATTTCACATTTGGGCTTCCAGATGCCCATATTGGCAGGAGGATTACATTATTCAAAATTTGATGCCTCTAGGTACCGTTGTTTTAACATAATGCGAAAAACATACATACATTTGTGCATATTCTTCATTATTTAATTTCTTTAAATATAACACGAAGCGATAATATTTGTTGGCACCAATATGAAAAGTGCAACAACGCTTGTAGTGAATCAACGCAAAATGCCAAAAGGAAATTAATAATCCTTCTGCGCAGATTGTCTCTTTGGACTAATAATGACTTTTAGCCCGAAGGACGGTCAGCCTAGAAGGAATATTCATTTCGTTCTGGCATTTTGCGTCGATTCACTAGAAGCCTTGTTTCACTTTTCAAATTGTTGCCACCAAATATTTTCGGCTTGTATTATATTTAAAGAAAATAAATAATGAAGAATCTGTATAAATGTATGCATGTTTCTCGCATTGTGATGAAACAAAGGTTCCTAGAGCAATAAATTTTAATAACGTAAGTCTTCACCCGAATATGCGCATTTTGAAGCCCAAATTTGGAATTTGTTTTATTATCTATTTCATATTTTGCAAAGCATTTATGAGTATTTGATTGAGAAACTCAACGATTTCAAAGCGGGGTATGGCAACACGCGCGGGAGACCAAAAACATTTTTGGTCTCTCGCACACGAGAGTGTGTATCGGAAATTCTAAAGATACGCTGTTTTACTGTTTTTAAATTTTTGTAATATAACTGTTGAATTTAATTTCATATAGTTTCATATATTTTCATATAATTTCATATATTTTCATATATATCCAAGAACATGATATTTAATAAATAAAGGTAACATACATAACGTTAAGAAAACGTAATATAGAATCTGAAAGCTTTCAGATTTTTGTTTTCTACATTAATGCACCCAATATTGTCTGACAATTAGGGGAATAAAGGCTTATAGCAAAGGAACTTAAAATTAATTTTAACTGGTTATTTAAAATAAATATAAATCCCTACAAAGTTATAAAATACAATTATTAATTTATGAATTATTTTATCAATTCTTAGATTTTATTTTATTCGTTGGGAAAATTAAATTTTTTTTCACTAAGCTCCCAAATTTCCTCCTCAGAAATAATCACTATAAGAGCAATGGAAATTAATCAATTCATTTTATAAACAATATTTAGCACTAATAAATTCAACACCTAACATACGCTTTAGATGCTAAATATTCGTAGGAAAAATATCTAGCTTCAAAGCGAAAAATACGAAATAAATCACTGCGATATGCTTTGAAATAGCAAGGCTTAAAACGCAGAAATGAGGTATTCTTTAATGCTTATTTTGAGCTTGAAACTTATAATTAAGACTGGACCAACCCACGTGAGATTAGGAATATCATCTTTCTGTTGATTCCTCTGAGCTTAGGCTCATGTTTTTGAAATTCGTCAAAAGTTAATCAAAAATTCTTGAAACCCGATATTTTAAGAATTATCTAACCATGATTTCAAAATCCTACGCCTTTTTGAACTTGGAAGAAAATACCTACTATTCATTTATAATTATCTAAAAATAAATCTTTATAGAATGAACCGATATTCTAAAATCTACTTAATTTTGAATATTTTATTAAGAGATGCTGTTCCCAAAGGAAAATTCTAGAAAATTTTGACAGCCATTTCTATGCTCTATCGGTAAAAAAAAATTAGTATGCAATTTTTTTTTACCGATGTATTATTGTTTTTATTACCGATGTATTATTTTTTTTACCGATGTATTATGTATTATTGTTTTTATTACCGATGTATTATTGTTTTTATGTATTTAAAAACAATAAAAAAATTCTGAAAGTTTTCGGATTTTACATTAAGCCCAAGAGGGCGTTTTTTTCATTTACAGACATACACAGTTTAACAGTATTTGGGCTAACGCTACATTATGATAAAAATATTTAAAAGCAGCATGTCTTTGTAATTTCCGATAACAGACTCGCAGGCTGGAAATAAAAATATTTTATTCTCTACGGTGTTGCCACTGCTAGCTTTTAAGTTGTTGAGATTTTAATCAAAAATTCGTTGAAGTTTAACAAAATAGACAGTAAAACAAATTCGAAATTCGGGCTTCCAGGTGCCCATGCTTGGGCCGAGGACTACGCTATTTAAAATTTGATTATTCTAGGTACCGTTGTTTTTTTGGCAATGATAGAAACATGCTGTTACGAAATTTTCATTTAGTTAGATATTTTTAATAGAATTATAATTAAAATTGTTTTATTTCTCTGTGCAATGCAGCGCGGGACATATTTGAAGACAAAGCTACGCCAGAAAAGTAAAAATACAAGAGTACATTCATTTAAAATTAAATAAAAGTGTATCTCTGTAATTGATATTTAATTTGAATAAATGTAATTGATTAGTTTGTTAGCTGTAACCATAATTCTACTCTTTTTACTTTCTAGAAATTGCTAGAACTCTCCCGCGCGACTGATTTAAAAAGTCATAAAAAAAACCGGAGAGAAACATCTCAGTTCAGTAGTTGTTCAGATAACTGTTGTTGTTGATTATAGCTAATTCGCGGTGAGATCGCATTAGCTTTCTCTGCGCTTTGTATTGAGTTCTATTTAACGTTTTAATAGTTAAAAATATAGCTACTGATTATATTACATAATATTACGATATTGAACGAATATCTTTGAAGACAAATCCAGCGTTTTGTTATATTTCTTGTCATAAGAATAAATTTTTTAACTCTTTATGAGACTTGTGGATTCAATCTGTTACGAACTCGTACTCACGCAACACATTTTGGTGTCAGGAGTGGGATTGAATGCCAGCAATGAAAGCACTGGAAGAACAATTATGGCAGTTATTAGCAGCCTTTGCTGCGTTTAAAGAAGAGATGAAAACGGGCCAAGATTTCGTTAAAGAAGAAATGATAGATGTTAAAGAAAAGATGAAAGCAGGTCAAGTGGAAATAAAAAGAGAAATTACAAAAAAAAAAGAAACAAAGAGAAACAAATTTAAAGCTATGGAAGGCAGAATTGACGCTGCTGAAATTAAAGTTGGACACATTGAAGAAAGAGTTTCTTCTGTCAAAGAACAAATAGAACAAATTTTATTCTGTAAAAGAATAAATGAAAAAATAGCGGTTCTGTTGCGGAGCAACGAATCGAAGGAAGAGTTTCTGCAGTCCAACAAGAAATTGATAATAGGTTTTCTGCCGCAATCGCCAAAGAAGTTGACACCTTAAAGAGGTGCAAAGCGACAGCAGGAACCAATTCTAGGGTTTTTTAATTTTTATGCATCACCCCTCGTCCATCTCTGAAGTTATCCATATATGATGGAAAGACCTTTTGGCAAGTGTATATAACACAATTCGTAGTGGTGGCGGAAGCAAACGGATGGGATTCCCAAGCTAAGGCCTGTCATCTCGCCGCTTCAGTGAGAGCAAACACAGCGGATATCCTTTAAACTCTCCCACAAAAACAGAGGCTCTATTCGGCGCATTGGAGCTGCGCATTGGGGAGAAATTTTTGAAAGATTATTAAAATCCCATTAACAGAAGCTCACCGAAACACTCCAGGAGCTCGCCACGGATGTTGAAAAGCTGTCTTATCTCTCCTTTACGGAGTGCCCGAGAGAAACCAGGGAAATCTTGTATCTGCAGTAGTTTGTCGATGGTATCCGGGATCCCGAAATACAGAAAGCTCTGCGAATAGCGGATGTCAAGGACGTAAAAAGTGCTCTGGTGCAAACCATGAAATTCGAGGCAGCCCAGCAAGCAAATCGTAGGGACTGCCAACCAGGCAGAGCTGTGCAAGTCTACGAGCCAGGGGATCAACTGATGGCTCGTTTAAATGATTTATCTAGGCATGTCAAACGTTTTGATACGGTACAGGAGTGAAAACAAACTGGCTGAAAAGTGTTTGAAATGTGGTGCTGAAGGCCACAAACGACGGAATTGCAGAACACCCCAGGCCACGAAAAATAAAACAGATGATTTTACCAGACATGTCAGAATTGTGAGACGGAATATTGGTGAAAAGAAACTAATTCTAGTGTGCTGGAACTGTAGTGTTAAAGGCCACATACTAAGGAACTTCAGAACACCCCAGAGAACGGAAAAGAAGACAGATGATTTAAACAAACAATTAAATGCTATGAGACTGAAAAGGTGTGACAAGAAACCAAAGTGCTGGAATTGAGCAGTTCAAGGCCATGTACGAAGGAACTGCAGAACACTCCGGGGCACGGAATGTAAGACCATTTCCTAGCTATGACGCAGGAAACAAATTAATGACCCTATCGGGTAGCGGAGTTTGAACGATAGTGTAAGCTCCATTTCAAAACGCTCAAGATTTCTGTAGTGAGTGGCAATAGTAATGGACTATCCATCAACGGGTACATCGATGGAGTTCCGTGCAATATGATCATTGACACAGGAGCTCATGTTACCATCATTCGGAAAAATTTAGCTCAACAGTTTAAAGATAAACCCATTTGGACACCATCCTGTGTTGCCCTCCAGACTGTGTCTGGTGATAAAATAGACATAGATGGGAAGTTAAACGGGAATATGACGTTTGAAAGTGCCGCCTACTATCACACGGCATATGTGGCGGATATCACAGATCCTTTTATATTCGGATTGGACTTTTTAAGGAAATACAATGTTTTCTTGAACTTCAAAAACCACAAACTACTTTCAGCTCCCGAAGACATAACTATCCATCATCAGAAGGGATTCTCACCTGGAAACCCCGACGACTTGTCTGATTCAGAAAGCTGCCGAAATCATAATAGGTTCGAAGACAAACACGAGACTACCGGCTATTCTCCATCTCAGATGCTCATCGGTCGTGACCTTCGTCTGCCTTGTGATCTTTTGTTTGGTCTCCCTTCGAATGTGCCTTCATCGCCTAAGGAATACATCCAAGATCTCTAGGCCCGGTTTGAAGTGATGCACCATTTTGCACGAGAGCGAGTCAAATTGGCAACGGAGAAGATGAAGACCCGATGGAACGCGAGTGCTACTGCACATCGATTCAACGAGGGAGGCACGTGTGGTTGTGGAATCCGACTCGACGGAAAGGACTGTTCTAAACTACAGTCACCTTGGGATGGTCCGTACACAGTTCTAAACAGGCTGAACGACATCGTGGTTCGAATCCGTAAGTCATCGAACTCTAAGCATAGAGTCGTTCATAACGACTGGTTTGCTCCTTACTACGGCCATAGTACGTAGTGTATATAATTGTAAATAGTAATGTAAATAGTATAAGACCATGGTCCTTTTTGTATTTAGTATTTGACTTGTATTTAGTATCTAATAGTATTTGATTTGCTGAAAGATACTTATTGCAATTATTGTTTATTTTATTATTGTAGTAATAGTTGTAAGTTTGGCTTCCTGTCCAGGGATTGTACTGCCCGGGACGAGCAGTCCTTGGGAAGGGGGCAGTGTTACGAATTTCGTATTTATTTAGAACTGTAATTAAAATTGCTTTATTTTCCCGCGCAACAGGCTGAACGACGTCTTGGTTCGGATCCGCAAGTCATCGAACTCTAAGCCTGAAGTCGTTCATTACGACAGGTTAGCTCCTTACTATGCCCATAATATGTAGTACATATAATGTAAATAGTATAAGACCATGGTCCTTTTTTTCTAAATTTGTATTTGATTTGTTTTGTATTTAGAATTTGATGATATTTGATTTATTTTTGGTTACGTATTGTAATTATTGTTTATGTTGTTTGTTATTGTAATGTAATATGTATTATTGAATTGATACTTTAGTTGTAAATGTGGCTTGCTGTGCAGAGATTGTACTGCCGGGATGTGCACTCCTTGGGAAGGGGGCGGCGTTACGAATTTTGCATTTAATTAGATATTCTTAATAGAATCACAATTAAAATTGTTTTATTTCCCCATGGAATGCTGCGCGAGAGATATTTTAAGAGAAAGCTACGCCGAAAAAGTAAAAATACAACAGCACGTGCGTTTAACATCGAATAAAATGTTTATCTCTGTAATTTATATTTCATTTAAATAGATGTAATTGACTTGTATGTTAGCTGTAACCGTAATTCTACTCTTTTTGCTTTCCAGAAATTGTTGGAATTCTCTCACGCAGCTGATTTAAAACGCTATAAAAACCGGAGAGAAACATCTCAGCTCAGTAAGTATTTAGATGACTGTTGTTGTTCATTGTGGCGAGTTCGCGGTGAGATTGCTTTAGCTCTGTCTAAGTTTTGGATTGAGTTCTATTTAACGTTTTAGTAGTTTAAAATATAGTTACTGATTATACTGCGTGATGCTGCGATATTGTACGAATAATGAGAAAAAATCCAACTTTTTATCGGACTTGTGCGTTTAATCTATTACGAACCCGTACACGCACGCAACAATACAAAATTTCATGTAGATTCTTCATTACTTAGTTTCTGTAAATATAATGTAGGGCGATAATATTTGGTGGCAACAATTTGAAAATTCCGTTTCGTCACTAATAGGACTTCTGAACTAACGTTCATTTGGTCTGAATGTAAGGTTTCTGAAATAAGTTAGAAAATAACGAAACTGTTTTAGCCTATTCCTTCCTTCAATCATGTTTAATTTAGTGATTAGCTTTGTGATTTTTGTATTTTAGACTAAGTAGTATAATTCCATACTGCAACAACAACGGTATCTACTATTTCGAAATGAAGGGAACGCATGATTACGACTCCTGAAAAGTCAAAAATAAGTTACAGATGAGGAAACCAGTTAATGTCGTTTACACATTTACATTTGACGATGATTGATATCCATAATATTCGAAGCAACAAAACTTCAAAAATATTGAACTCAAATTTTGATACACCTAGGGTTTAATGAAGGAAATACGAGATGGTATTCTTTGTGTTTGTATTGAGAAAGACGTTGGCCATTTTCTTCCAGCTTCTTTTTTCAACGGGATGAAATTTGCTTTTGCTAAGATGTGATTGATCTTATGCTGAATGAATGGTGTTGTCGGATTCGCCAGTAATTTGAATGCATGAGTATTAAAAAGAGTTCTTTTGAAAGTTGTAAGGAATTTTCTCCTTCCTTCCATGATGTATTGGTAGCGCACAAGGTGCGTATTCGAGAGATTCATGTTAGAGTCCCGGAGAGGGCATGGCACATTTTTCATGTCTTCTTCTTCAAAAATGACCTAATGACTCTACAGGCGCGGCCGAACTAAAAAGTGGTGGAAATAATTTGTCAGCTACAGGATTTGGCGTTTGGGTCCCCTAATCCCCAGCCGCCCTTTAAAAGGAGGAGTATATAACAAATTATGTCCCTCCTCTCAGCATGCCTTCGTAGTGTAACGGTACCCACTTGGGGGGGCATTCGAGAGGTCCAGATTAGAGTCCCGGCATGGGCACTGCTCATTTTTCACGTCTTCTGCTCCAAAATAACCTAAGGACTTTACAAAGTACTTAAGTCTTTTACTTCATTAATGTGGGTGAATCTCCACCATTCTCATTGGTTCAACTAATTCCCATTAATGAGCACTGTAATTGTGTAAAGACTTTGCTATACATTTAGACACATGACGAAGCAGTTTAGAAGTCATTCAAGTCTTTATCTAGCTATGTAAACTGGTAAACTGCATTTTGGTGGGTTTATGAAACTCGTGCAATAAACGGAGAAGCAAGCAATTTTTATAACCGAACATTCTACATTGACTGAGAAAAAGTAATAAAACTGCCAAATAATTGTTCAGTACATTTTCAGCAAACCACAGAACAGTTATTTATATTCGTTTAAGTATTAATGAAAATTAAAAATTGCAAATGTTTATAAAATACACAGAAATGAGCCAGTTTTACCTCCACACCGTAAAGAAACTTTTCACAAGTTACTAAATTCTAAACAACAACAAAGGATAAATAAATAAATTGCTTCTAGGAGAATATTTGTTATTCAAATAAGAGAAGGATTTAGACCTTTGCTCATTGACATCGCAGACACCAACAAGGGGATTCTCTTTCTTTTCCCCTCGCACTGTAAAACAGCTGGGGTGGCTTTAAGATAGCCACATTTAGATTAACGTGAGCTCTGCAACCAAGTTACACTTCTTTGACACTTCTTTACCTCGACACCCTCAGATTAAAGTCTTAGGTTGACTAAATAAAGGTCCGTGGGAGGACGAAGAAGAATTCAGACAAGAAAAAAAAAACGTTTCTGATACGCTTCTCCGTGCCTTGAAGTGTCGCGGTATATTGGAATAAACTGGAACGTTTATTTTGGCTTTAAGTAAGTTAGAAATTCCATCGTGAACTCTGTCATTTAGATTCTTCTGGGAAAGATCTTATTCTTGCTTTTATTTGAGAGATAAAGGGAATTCTGTTTGCGAATTGTAGAGATATTTTGTGAGAAAAACTGTTTTTCGTACTTTAAATAAAATGACGCTTAAGTTAAAATGTGAGAAACATTTATATCAAAAATAAATAGCCAAGAACGAAATACTTATTTTTTAAACGAAATACTTATCTTATACTGATTATCGCAGTTACCATGTTCTGCATGCTTATGAAATACAAGTAATTAATACATATGTCTAACAGAGCGAGGATCCGTAATGCAATTACGTGTGAAAGAACAACTGATTTCTCTAACGTTTCAAGCCCACCAGCGGCCGAGCGGTAAAGACGCTGAACACTGGTAGTTCGGTTCGAGGTTCGAATCCCGCGAACGGGCTGGCTGCATGGGCGTTTTCGTGGTTTTCCCCATGTGTAACATGTATACGAGCCAGTTTCTCTTAGAAAGTCTTCCACAAAGGCATCCCTCCCTTCAGGCAGATAGCCCTCGTGTGCTTTGCCATAAATTGAATAACCTAACCTCTAACGTTTCAAACTGGGAATCACCTAAAATTCTCTTCAGCTGAAGTAGAATCCGGTGTGTGGTAACTCGTCATTAACTGGATTTGGTCGGTAGGGTCTCATGCCTTTCCTCAGTCGATCATTAAGTGGGGGAGTATTTACAATAATACTAAATTTTCCTATGCGGGGCGTAAAGTAGTTAGAATATACAGTTAACAGCTGGAAGATTTATGGTTCGAATTTCAGTGACGATATTGTTGATTTTTCCTGTTTTCCGCTTGGTAAAACCTAATTATGTCACCAAATTTAAATCTTAGCGTAGTAATTTCTAAATTAGAATGGTCGAAATGGAGAACTAGAGAAACACCGATAATCAAGCAATGTTGCTGAAAAAAATATTATTGTGAATAAAATAAAACCTATTAGGGTAAGGTTGCGCAAGTCGTACCTCCGCTTAAGCCTTACTTTTTTAAATATACAGTGGGATTCGTTACCATACCGACAACTTGCAGGTTGTGTACGATGTACAGAGAGGACTCGGAATCACATAGGAATACAAGGTCGCAAATGCCGTATTGCGAGCTATGGTGCAAAGAAGCGGAGAGCAAAAGAACAGAAGCAACAACACATTGATGGGCCAGAAAACATTTTATTGAAAGGTTGTACTATAACACGTGCTCGAAATTTCTACCAGAAGTTGTCTGATAGGCTTCAAAGCAAAGCTGCATGGAATTCCTTACGTTCTGGAAGATTCCTGGCATGTCACATATCCTCCCGGCAGCTACAGATATTCGAGCGACGAAGTCTTCAACTGAAGCAACCGGCGTCTCCTACACCGAATTCTTCATGTGACCCCAGAAGAAGAAGTACATGCATGATAGGTCTGGTGTAGGTCCATGAGGAGCACGACTGGGCTCCTCCCCATTACCAGATTGACGTCCGTCGACACCTCGACGTAACCTATGGACAGCGGTGGATAGGTCGCGGTGGTCAGGTTTATTGGCTTGAAAGATCATCACCGGACCCATCATGCATGGAGCATCTTCCTCTAGGATCACATGAAGAGTTTGGTGTACGAGATGTCCGTTTCTTCAGTTGAGGACTTCATCGCTCGAAAATCTGTAGCTGCCAGGAGGATACGTGACATGCCAGTAATCTTCCAGAACACAAGGAATTACACACAGCGACGTTTTCAGGCCTACCAGACGACTTCTGGTAGTAATTTCGAATAACTGTTGCAGTACAACCTTTCAATAAAACATTTCCTGTCTCATTAATGTGCTGCTGTTTCTGTTCTTTTTCTCTGCTTCTTTGCACCATAGCTCGCAACGACGGCACTTGTGACCCTGCATTCTTATGTGATTCCGAGTCGTCTCTGTACCCCCTACACACTTTGCAAGTTTTTCGGTATGATAGCCAATCACTCTGTATATATATATATATAATATAATATAATATAATATACGTAATATCATGCCAGCTGCTCCTCTTGTGGCAAAATGAGTTACTCCGCAGTCAACCAAATGGTTTCACATCATTTTTGTCGCATATCATTTAATACATACTTTTATATCATTTAATACATGCCTTAGGTCACATCATTTTCTAGAGACTTTAGAAAGTGTCCCCTTTCTACAGGAATCAACTAAGGATAAAATTTACGTGAGTTGGTTTACAGGATTCGATTTTAATAATCATAAACGTCTCAGATTCTTTCCAAAGCATAAACTAAGCCAGAATCGAAAGGAGTAGTGACTAATTGGTGTTAGAAAACTTGACAGGTGTAGGCTTTAGCTTCAACGTTCACAGGTCCAAGAAAAATAGGATCCAATATGATAAATTTTGTTTTAACACCGCAGATTAAAACAGCGATTTTTTTACATGCTGTGTATTTTTGCAGCAGCGATGGAAAAATATGTTAAAAGTAATGCAACATGTTCATCCATTTTATCATATTTTTGCGCTAAAAGTGTTATATTTAAAAAGAAGCTCAAAAGTATAAAATAATTAAATTTTCTTTAAAGCTAGCCACAATTTCTGTAACTTTCAGTAAAGCGTGAAAGAAAGCATTTAGTTTATTAAATGAATTAATGTCTAAGATTCTTAACAAAAAACTAACTAAAGATTAAAGCTCTAACATATTTCGCCCTATGTGATTTAAATTAAGCAGTAATTTAAACAGCTATGAGCAACAAAATAAAACGAATTCTAAAACGGTTTACAATTTTAACCACTGCCCAAGGAATTCTTTTAAAATTTAATGTGGTTTATCTGTAAAGATTTTCAATACAGATGGCGCATTTGGAACAGCGAACTATTTTTCTAAATCAATCATACTAAAAAGAAAAAAGAAATACTTTTAAAGATATTCGTTTATTGCTTTTAAATAGTATAATTTGTTAATTAATAACAGACTATTAAATGCGAAAGAACAAATCTTACCTTTTTCAGAATGGCAACAGACGGGAATGAAAAGTAAAACAGACTATTAAAGTGAACAATGAAAAATCGTGTTTCGAGACTAAAATGCCATTTGGGCTAATAAAATTTGTGTGCATTTTTAAACTGAAATAGACAAACAACCAGATTTTAAAAACGAATTTTAATATAGTCGTTTTAAGATTTTCGGTTAACATGATGCTAATTTTATGCGTCAAATTGCCGAGTTATTTGTTTATTAAATAATTTATTTTTGGACGAAAAATTGCTCCATAGTGAAAGCGTTTGGCCGCTCTAACAACCAACGAATGGAGATGTATCGCAAATTGGGTTTACGTTTTCTGTTATTCTAGAAGTGCAGCAAAATGCTGGGAGATTCGTAGTTACAAGTTACGTTTTCGAGTTTGGAATAGGACAGTTTTGCAGTATATTTTCGCCGAATTCGGAGCAGAAAATACTGTAAAAATCATATAATATAAAAATAACAAACAATTACAATAGAAATTAAAAATAATATGACAAGATACGATTCGTGGATTTATATGCCGATTGCGAAAAAAACGAATGTTCCTGAAAATTTAGAAAATCCTTGACATTCTCAAAAAATAATAATGAAAATTTTGGCTGCGTTACAGCTATTGCCATAATGAAGAGTTTTACTTGCATCCTGTTCTTCTAAGATAAGTGTAATTTCATTAAAAAGCATATTAAAAAGAAATCAAACAGACGGAAACAATAATGCAGTTTTACAAATATGTCTTATCTATGTTTACAACGCAGGTGTAGAGCCATTAGGCATACTTTGAAAGGGGGAAATATAAAAATTAGTAATGCCCTTTCCGGGAATCAAACCACGGAACTCTCGCTCGCTGATCACTACACCACGAAGGCATGCTAAGAAGCCGGTAGAAATACTTTCTATACTCCCCCCTTTTAAAGGGAGACTGGGGATTATAGGACACGGTCGCCAAATCCTGGTGGTGGAGAATCATCATTCACCACCTTTTTAGTTCGGGCGCCACTGTAGAGACGTTAGATATTTTTTGAAAGCAGGAGATGTGAAAAATGAGTAATGCCATCGCTTGGACTCGAACCAAGCACCTCTTGAATACGCGCCAAGCGTGCTCACCACTGCACCACGAAGGCTTTCTAAAAAGGCGGTAGAAATACCTTACATACACCCCCTTTTAAAGTACGACTGGAGATCAGGGGACCCAGTCGTTAAATCCTGGTGGTGGAGAATCATCATCTACCACCTTTTTTAGTTCGGTCGCCACTATAGAGTTATTAGAATACTTTGTAGTATGAGATGGAAAGAACGAGCAATGCCCTCGACAGGACTCGAACCACGAACTTCTCGAATACGCGCCGAGCCTGCTGACCATTACACTACGAAGGCGGGAGAAATATCTTATACAGGGATAAGCTACAATAACCTTAATATCAAATATGGTTTGTGCGCCTTAATTTTCATAATGCTATTCATACGTATTTATGTTAGAGTTAAAAATGGTATTTAATAATACGAGTACAATTTGAATTAGTATGCTTACAAGCGTATCCTATAATTTTAAACATTTGATATGTTTTAAAAATTTCTTAAAACATGCTGTCTTTATTTTGCGAATTATTTGCCACACTTTGTTCAGAAATTTATCAATAGACTTATTTCCCAGTGCAGGAGATTTTCAGGTTTGTTTACATACCCAGTATAGGAGAATTTTAGAACTTTTTACATTTCCGGTGTGGGAAATTTTCGGGACTGTTTAATTTACTTTCATGTTTCATCAGATAATCACGAGACCACCATTATCATGGAAGATAATCATATATTTACTAAAACTGTACGGTATACTCTCGTCATACGCTTGATTATGAAATTCAGAAACTGTACGAAATATTAAGTGAAAATATGATAGAAAAAAAGAAAAGAAAAATTAAAAAAAAAGAAGAAAATCTGAAAGGTTTCCGATTTTAAATTATGTCCAAAGAGACGTTCTTTTAACGTTTTGTGTGTTACCTTTATTTATTATTTATCACGTTCTACGTACTTAAACCAAAAAATTCAGTTTAACAGCAATATCGCAAAATAATTTTAAAATGAGCATATCTTCAGAATTTCCGACACACAGTCTCGTGCGCTGGAGATAAAATTTTTTTCTCGTACAGTGCTGCCATTGCTTGCTTTCAAATCATGCAGTTTTTTAATTAAAAACTCGTTGAAGCGTTACAAAATATGAAATCGATAATAAAACAAATTTCTAATTCAAATTAGGCCTTCCACATGCCTATATTCTACGGAAGATTACGGTATTCAAATTTTGATTGCTCTAGGTACCGTCGTTTTATCACAATTCGAGAAACATACATACATACATTCATGCAGATTCTTCATTATTTAAGTTCTTTAAATGTAATACGGGGCGATAATATTTGGTGGCAACAATTTAAAAAATGATTCGCCATTTATAGTTTTCAACGCAAAATGACAAAACGAAATTAATAGGCCTTCAGTCAGTGCAAATTATCTCTTTGGACTAAAATTTTGGAAGAACTCAGATTTTAACGTCACAACAGAGAGTTTTTGTCAAGAGGGTTTATATTCTCGTTAAGCTTACAATTTACCAATCTGCTCTTATACTGATTCCTAGTAACAAAAATCTTTTCCGTCTTTTTACCTTTATTATTAAAGATCGCTATTTTCCCACCTACGGCCCATAAAATGCAACACTAAAATCGCAAAATTTTGAAACGTATTACATTTTTAGAATACCCAACAGAGGTTTCAAGTGTTACTACGCCTTTTTCTACTTTTTTCAGTCTTTTCTGAGTTTATCATATCAGTGCTGAGTTTTCGTTACAAGGTAACCCACACAATGTTTTTAAAACATTATTATTAAACGTCACTTTCTTCCCATTTACGTCACATGATATTCAACTGAAAACACGCAAAATTTTTAAAAGCGGGATGTTTGTAGAATTCCCAATATAGTGTTAAGTGTTGCCATTAATTTTTTCTGTCTTAGTTCATCCTATCAGTTTTTAGTTTTCTTAGTGAGATGACTTACACAACTTTTTCTGTCTGTTTACTTTAATGGCAATTATGCTCCGGAAAATACAACAGAAAAATCCCAAAATATTTAAAAACAGTAAATCTTTAAAATTCCGAATAGAGTATTAGGGGCTGCTATACATTTTTTTAATATACGTTATATTATCCTTTTTAAATATAATACATGGCAATAACATTTGTAAGGTTTTAGTTTAAACTAACAAAGTTTTATGTTAATTTTCTCTTTCCTGTGAGTTCTTATTTCAACTTCCCGTTAGAATGAGCGCGCGTTTCAGCTTTATGCTAATTTGAACTGGAGCCAAGTTTTGGTATTTAAAGGTTAGCAAGGAACTTCTCGGAGTGAGAGAGCTTTTAGTCTCGTATCACTGCGGCTCTGTTCGACGTCCACCTGACTAGCTAGCATTTAAATTCTTAGTGCTGTTACGCTATTACTTATTGAAGAAATCTAAGTGCGTTAGTATTAGCTAAATCTTGCTACGCACTATTGATAGTTTAGCATAGAGGCCAACCTCGCGTTCATAGCTTAACCACAGTATTCTACCACAGAACATAGCTGCATTCAGCTCCCTGTTCAAGATCAGGACTTCAACTACTTCACGAATATGTTCGCCAAAAGTATGCATAGAACACTCATTCCTGACACATTTTATGGCAACATCAGTTGAAAAGTGCCACGAACGCAAAAGTGATGCGGATACAAAGGTGAGGATCAAGACGTATCGCACATCTAGTGATAATAATTAGAAATCACTGCCAATTATTATTTTCATACTCGTTGTACGAAGTTCCTAACAATACCCTGTAAAAGAGCTTTCTTAACAATATTATGTGATATGCAGTGAAGGAGAGGGAACGAAAGCAAATTAAAGAGCTCGCTGTAATCCATTTATGATAATTATTTTTAAGATTCGCTAAGAGTTGGATTTTCCGTTAAATCTTATCTCTTTTTGCTCCTGTTAGAACTTTCGCATAATCTAAAATTAGGAGACCTCGAACATTAGTCGAATCACAGTTGAGCATTAGCTCCAGTTTTGTCAATTGAAGGTCTAAAGTAGACAAATAACTGTGCTGTACATAAGTAATTTAAAACTTTATCTGTAAACTGTCTTTAGCTTTGAATAAAAATTTCGTGTTGTAAATCATTGAAATTAGCTATAAATCAAGCAACCTCATTTTTACTTCATTGTACGAAGTAAAAAGGAAGTATTGTAATCGCGAAAAATTTCGGGAATCATATTTCAACGAAAATATCCATTTTGACAGATATCGAATGCAATTTAATGACGTTTTTGAGTGACATTTGTACATAAGAACATCCCCCCGGGGGTTGACTCAGGAGAATTCCTGGGAAGTACTGGCTAGGATCTGTACTTAGGCAGTCTCAACCACGGGGGTATATAAGTTGGCTTCACAGGACTAGAGCCCGAGTTTATTCTCAGGTTGGTTCAGGCTCGGCAGGGACAGTACTGGTACTGTCTTGTCGGTTCCTTTGGCTGCGTGTGGAGCTAGATCGGAGATCACCGACCAAGTCGTCGGGGATTTGGCCCTCATAGTTTCGATACGGGGACCACGTGTCCCATTGCCTTTCATAGGGCCGGGCCGGGACTGGGGTCTGCGTCGTCGGCGAGGAGGTCTCAAGAGCTTGGATAGTTCACCTCGAAAGGCAGCCCCAGGACGAGGATCCATCTCTTGCGTTCTGTACATAAGAACAGAAAAAAAGGACTCTTTTTCCCCCAAAAAATCATAAAACTGATTTAAAATGGATTTTGAAGAGATTTCTTCGTCTAGTCTACGCGTATGTATGTATGTATGTATGTATCTCGCATAACTTAAAAAATCGCTAGCCTCAGAACGGTGAAATTCTGTATATAGGATTGCTATAACATGTAGATGTGCATCTACCTTTTTGGTTGCAACCGGCGGCACCATGTATATATATATATATATATATATACCCACTCTGTTACTTGGCTCAGTGAGCTCAGAATTTTAGTCTTATATGTTGGTAAATTGCGCATTTTTTGCATTAAAAATGATTGAATTACTCTGTTTTTCATCTTCCGATTAAAGTGTTAAATCTACATGCAATATTTGTAGAACTGTTTGTAGAATTATATTTTTAATTAATATTTGTAGAACTAACTAGAATTTAAAAGTTTTTTAAGTGCGGCTAAGCCTAATTATGTTTACGAACACAGCTATATTCGTTCACGTTTCAAACTTAGCAGAATTAGTTTCCAATCTAGAGAAACTAAGAAACTAAACAACATAAAATTCTGTTCAACAGCAATATTGCAAAATAATTTTAAAATGAGCATATCTTTAGAATTTCCGATACACCGTCTGGCACGTAGGAGATACAATTTTTTTCCGTATAGCGTTGTTATTGGATCGTTGAAATCGTTGAGTTTGTTAATCAAAATTGTTAAAATTTTACAAACATATAAAATAGACAATAAAACAAATCCGAAATAAAAAATCATGGTTTGTAAAGTTTTAGTTTAAACTAACAAAGTTTTATGTTAATTTCTCTTTCATGTGAACTCTTATTTCAACTTCCCGTTAGATTGAGCACGCGATTCAGCTTTATGCTAATTTGAAGTGGAGCCAAGTTTTTGTATTTAGAGGTTAGCAAGGAACTTCTCGGAGTGAGAGAGCTTTTAGTCTCGGATCACTGCGGCTCTGTTCGACGTCCACCTGACTAGCTAGCATTTATATTCTAAGCCTTAGCCCTGTTACGCTATTACTTATTGAAATAATCTAAGTGCGTTAGTATTAGCCAAATCTTGCTACGCACTATTGATCGTTTAGCATAGAGGCCAACCTCGCGTTCATAGCTCTTTGAGCAACGACTACTTAATTTCTGTTTAACTTTATTTTAAATTACTTGTTTGTTCAAGTTAGACCCAAGTGCGGTCATTATTTTCTGTTATCCCTCCCGAGTTGGGAAGTGGCTGTAAATAGTGCTTTAATAAAAGGGGATTTTAAATGCTTCTTACGTGCAGTTATTCTACCATTTAACCACAGTTATTCTACCACAGAACATAGCTGCATTCAGCTCCCTGTTCAAGATCAAGACGTTTTTACGGTTACGAATATGTTTGCCAAAAATATGCACAGAACACTCAGTCCTGACAGGCTTACAGATGCCCATATTTGGTGGAAGATTGTTATGCAAAATTTGATAGCTGTAGGTACCATTGTTTTATCACAATGCAAGAAACATATATACATTTATGCAGATTCTTTATTATTTAATTTCTGTTGTTATTTCTAACACCCTTCAGGCAGAAAAGCCTACACCAAGTGCAAGAGACCTTACCGCACAAATAAATCACTGACGTCGTCCTGCTCAGCCGACAGCTGTCTCAGGGAGACGCCTATTCTATCCAGTGGGTGAGCGGGAGAGGCAGGGAGGGAACAAACCACGAGGGGGAGGTCTTTTCCCCCTCTTTAAATTTTATGCATCGAAGATGCCCACTTCTTAATCTGGCCGTGGCCGTTTGGAGAGGCCTAGACTTTTTGCTCGGAAGTGACAGGCCTGGTTGCTGAGCGAAATACCATTGGTGAACAGGAGAAATTTTCCATGCCGTGTTAGTTTTATGTTTGTAATAGGAATGAATTTCAGCTGGGCATAAATCAATGATAGTGGGTGTAGGAAGATCACAACCTTTTCTTCCCAGATCGTCAGCTGTTTCGTTACCATACACCCCAACATGGGACGGTATTCACTGGAGATTGATTGATTTACGCTGTCCAAAGTGGAAATTATAGCACTACGATTTAAGTTTTTTAAATATAATACAGGACTGTAATATATGGTGGCAACAGTTTGAAAAGTGAACCAAACCAGAAAGTAAATCGACGCAAAATGTCAAAACGAAATTAATAGCCCTTCTGAGATAACTCTCCTTTAGGCTAAAAAAAATTTTAATGTAGTTTAAAACTGTGCTTTTCTGAAATGCAAAAAATAAAAAATTCTACTTGTCATCTGCTTTCAGATCAGGCATTCGGCCCGGTACGCAGTTTTAGTTTGAGATTATTGGTACTATATGACTCAATATTTGTTAATCTAGAGCTCAAGCCAGTCTTCGTTGGGAAGTTAAAAAATATTTATTATTTATTAGCCTATGGAGAAAAGAAAATATGAATACCAATATCTATGCTATGCAAAAGACATGCCTTTGTATGTTGCATTAAGCCTAATTGAGTTCCATAGTATCCAAACCTTCACTATGTTTTTTCAAATGTTGTTAAAATGTTTTGAAATTTTTGAAACGTTTTGAAAACATTTAAAAAGTATCACAAATATAAGTTATCATCTTTGAAATAATTAAATAATTTTGTTAACTTATTAGTTTATTTGCCGAGTATTTGTCTAAATTCCATTTACCATTTACAGCCCCCATCTTTCATTTTTTGATGATCATTTGGTACAATTTAAAACAGTGCAATTCTTTTGATAATTTAAACTGCATAAAGTAATCGAAAAATGCAGATTCAAAACACAGAATTCTTTGAAAGCATCAGTTCAGAACCAATTTTTCTTCTTTATTTGACATTTATTAAATAGCTTAATCAAAGCTTTCTGCCATTAGAATCTTTCATAGGGATATTGCGTGCCATAATTATGAATAATGCCAGTAAATTTTACAATTCGAATCAGCAAGACTATCAGATTCACATTAATATAAGCGACTTTTAATTCTCGATGATGTGCATTTTTCCATTAGGCTTATTGAATTAACGTATCTGTTTTATTTATTATTTTGTATGCTTAACGTCAGTTTAATACACCATGATTTGGTAAAGGAAATAAAATAAACAATTTCCAATACAACTGCAAATTTACTTTTATGTCTTTTATGTTATTTACTTTTAGGTCAGCTAAAATACAAATACATCAGAGACAGTATGTTGAAACAAAATTATTGTTTTTTTGATATTTCGATTTTAATATAAATTGCCTTTTGTTGATGGTGTAGTATCGCATCTAATTACATATTCTTATTTTGCATCTTACGAGAACTATGTCTGTGAGAGTTTATATACAAGTTGTATGTTATTCAAGTGAAATTATTTTTTATCTTTATCATCATTATTATTATTATTATATTATTTAAGTGACCAGACTTGCGTAGAGGCAGTTCTGGTTGACGAATGTCTTTAAAACTTAATATATCCGCTATGTGGACCCCAAACAAAAAATGAGACACAAATTGTTCAAACTTCAAGCATATCTCAATGAAGAATATACGTTATGCAAATTAGGAACTCTTTACAATGCCAGTAATCAGTGCCGTAAAATCCTTCTTTCCCACGCCAAAGAAAAATGTATAAGCTTTTCTGATCACTTTTTTTATCAGAACTGCTAACATAACAAACTGCAGCGACTTTAACTGTAGTAGCTGCCTTGCGAAGATATCGACGTTTTAATGGCTTTCGAAAAGGCCTATGCTGAAGAATGGTTTAAGAACGTTAACTAGTGAACTG
>KK114751.1:54731-77813 GCA_000611955.2 Stegodyphus mimosarum
TCATATGCATAGAAGACTGGACTCAAGTTTTATAGAGACAGAAAGGGTTTTGAAACTCTTCTGTCCTCAAAGTAATGAAAATAGTTACGCTAGGTAAATTGCACGATATGACATAGGTGTGTTATAGGAGGATATGTTAAAATATTAACATCTCCGAATCCGACATTATATGACCGAATAAAGAATAAACATAAATCTTTTAGTGGTGGCTTATATAAAGTATTACTTAACGACGCCTACACAAGTACATGTTTCATGCCCACAGTTTCTAAAGGTTAGCTCGAAAGTAACAATATGAAATGTTATTATTATGCCAACTTAAGAGTAAATTACATTAAATGAAAAAAAAAGAAGACATTCCTTGTAAAATAACGTGCTTATGGATCATCCAATAAAGAACAAATTATTGAATACTGGAAAGTTTTGACATTAAATGCTACTATAAATATGCGTATATTCTCTCAGTATTATACATTCTGAAGATGCGGTGCGTGCACTTGCTCAACATTTAATTTTAATTTGCTAACGTTTACGCTTATTAACTCATCCTCATATTATTTTGCTTGATCTGTAAGGTATTTCACCCGCCTTCTTCGTATGCCTTCGTGATGTAGTGGTCAGCACGCTCGACGCATATTCGAGAGGTCCGCGGTTCGAGTTCCGGCGAAGGCATTGCTCACTTTTCACATCTCTTGCTTCGAAATAATCCTGATGTCTCTACAGTGGCTCCCGAACTAAAACGGGTGGTGGATAATGATTCTCCACCCCCAGGAATTTGCGGCGACTGTGTCTCCTAATTCCCAGTCGCCCTTTAAAAGGGGGAATATATTGTAAAGACATTAGGTATTTTTTTGATGTAGGAGGCATGAAAAATGAGCAACGCCTTCGCCGGAAATCGAACCACAGACCTCTCGGTTACACGTCGAGCGTGCTGACCCCTATACCACGAAGGCATGCGAAGAAGGCGGGGGAAATACATTATATACTCCCCATTTAAAGATCGACTGTGGTTTTGGGGAGCCAATCGCCAAATTCCGGTGGCGGAGAATCATCATCCACCACCTTTTTAGTTCGGGTGCCAGTGTAGAGACATTAGGTATTTCTTTGAAGCAGGAGACATGAAAAATGAGCAACGCCTTCGCCGGTAATCGAACCACGGACCTTTCGGTTACGCGTCGAGCGTGCTGACTACTACACCACGAAGGCAAGGTATTTCTTCCGCTTTCTTAGCATGTCTTCGTGGAGTAGTGGTCAGCACGCTCGGCGCGTATTCGAGTGGTCCGTGGTTCGAGTCCCGGTGAAGACTTTGCTCACTTTTCACATCTCCTGCTTCAAAAATACCTAATGTCTAATATAGTTCTATCACAATGGTGCATAATAGTTAATATAAATAAAAATATAGTTTTTTTAATTTGGGAAAGCGATTTTATCAACGAGTGCTAAGCTTTTTGATAGATGTTCTTCTAACATACCAATTCACTTGAATCCGCTTTGGCCTGTGCTAGCCTTGATTGCCTGGCGTGATTCGAAAACTTAGAAAACACTTTTAGGAAATTTATCTTGTGAATCTCATGCTCTTCGTAAAACTTAAGTTTCACTTTAGCTTTCGTGTGTAAACCCCGCGAGCAGCGGAATCTTTGTCATTACATAAGCTGTGTAAGTTACTACGCTGAAGAACTAAACAAAGAGACCTTCTCCTGAGTTTACTGAGATATTAGAATGGAGCGCTAAGTCGCTAGCCTATCCTCACATAGCGTGACTTTTACATTTACATTAATTAGTTTCTATATAAACTGACCCAGAGAAAGTATGGTTTCGTATTCCAATCGTTTACGCATACATCTATATATATATATATAACGAAGAAAGTCTGTGTGTTCGTCCTCTGATAATTCAGTCATTACTATAGCTATCGTCACCAAACTTTCTACAATTGTTTTGTGGCTCCTGGAAAAGATCGATGTCCACTTTTTTCGAAACAAAAATAGCCAAAATCAGAGATATTAATTAAAAATTCCTAAAAGATAATTTTCGCCCTCATTTTTCTCCGTGGCAACAGTTTCGCAAGCTGGAGATGAAAATGCTTTATTTCGAAAATTGTTGCTAATGCTCGCTTTCAAATCCTAGAGTTTATTAATAAAAAATTTGTAAGTTTTACAAAATCTATACATGTCAAGAAGAATGCCTGTTTGTGTGTGTGTTTGTTTGTTCTCGTTATTGATTTCTGATCAATTATGATCAATGTTTTGCCACATTTAATCGACTAAAATTGAATATAGGTGAAATATTGGATGGAACTTGAGCTTTTACGACCATTTGATTAGAAAAACGAAAATCATTAAAAACGGCGTGCCATTGTTGCTGATATAATGAGAGAGAATTAGCTTATTGTTCTAGCGAAATGTTTTATATGGGTTCCATATCGCATCAGACTGAAAAATGGATGACTATTAATTGTATGTTTTGCATCGTTATTAGAGAAGGATTACAGCGGTATCGTTCGCTCTGTTGTTACATGCATTACTCTCAAACTAACTTAACTAGCATCTGGTACTTCCGTAATTTATAATAAAAGCACCTGCTGCCCAGAAGGTAGAGTGGTTAGGGAAGCCTACTGAGGTAGGGCCCGGGTTCGAGTCCCGGAGAAGGCATGGCTGCAACTGTCCGTATCATCATAGTAGATTACGGTGGCCCACCTATTATTTGCTTCCACAATAAAATGGCCACCACTTCCGGCCTTGATAGTGGCTATGCCTAAGACGGCTAAGTGTCCGCCAATGGAAAAAAATGTAATAAAGGCGCTGCTCTATCGGTATGATAGTATTGAATCCGGCTGTTGTAGCTTTGGATCCAGGTTCGAATCCCAGAAAAGTCATAAACGTTAGTAAGTGTCTTAAGAACGTTGAGGAATTCCAATACTGCTGCCAGAGAAACCTCTCGAGAAGTTGGTGAAAGGTAAAGACGTATGTAAAACCCTAGTATCCGTCCACCAGCGACAAAATTTGGACGAAATTGGACAAATTTGCTATGTAACCTATCTGATGCTTAAGACAAAACCAAGGACGGGTGCAATCCTTTGCCTCTTGATAGTTATAGTTAAAAGTCACGAACTTCATCTGATGCTACTAATAAACGGCGGTGTCCGCCAAAATTTTCGCGGCAAATATATCGTGGACGAAAACTTCGAATAGAAAACAACGCAAGGGAAAAACGTCGTCGTACAAAATACCGTGGCAGAAAACAAAGCAAAGGGAAAACATCGCAGTTCTAAAATGTCGTGGTAGAAAACATCGTCATCCAAGATAAAGCGGTTCAAAAAAAAAAAAAGTCGCCAAAAATATCGTGGCAAAAATAAAGCATTTAACAAAGCATCGCATGAGCGATAGCAACTCAGACATACGCTTTTCAGAATTTAAATGTTGTAAATGCATGTTCGCGTAGTGATTTGTGAGCAGAGGAAGGAATGAAGAATATTTTTACTTTTACATCTCATATTTCTGAATTAACTAATAAATTTTTGCTTAAAATGTGAAAAGGATATTAAAAAAAGTAACAATGAGTAAACAAATAACGCTAGGTATTGCAGTTAATAGAATTTTAAGCTTATATCGTTAACAAAAAAATGTTAATTAATTAATCTCTTTTAGTAAGCTTTATTGGTATTTTTTCATGCAAAATATAGGCTAAACAAGATTAGGAAAAGGAAGACGAGTAACTGCATGGGGTTACCTAATTATCGGATTATCGAATTCCGTCAACTGCTATAAGTAGCATTAGTTTTCTATTCATTTTCAGTTTCTGAATGCTTTTGTTTCCTTCTTAATTTTTTAGCAAAAATTTATTATTTAGTTCAAACCTATCATAAGGTATTTTCTTCCTCCTTTCTGCATGCCTTCGTGGTGTAACGGTAGCACACTCGGCGCGTATTGGAGAGGTTCAGGCTAGAGTCCAAGCGAGGGCAAAGCTCATTTTTCGTGTTTCCTCCTACAAAAATCCTGACAACTCTGCAGTGGCGTCCTAACTAAAAAGTGGTGGATAATAATGATTTAACAGGAGGATCTAGGGATTGGGTTCTTTCATTCACAGTCGTCTTTAAAAGGGGGAGTATATAAGGTACTTTCTCCCTCCTTTCTGCATGCCTTCTTGGTGTAACGGTAGCACACTCGGCTAGTATTTGAGAGATCCAGGATCGAGTCCCAGAGAGAACACTGCTCATTTTTCATGTATCCTGCTTCAAAATAACCTAATTACTCTACAATATAAAAACAAAAACAATCTCCATTCTTTCGTGCTGTCACAAATCAGTATGTAAATATGCATTTACAACTTTTAATGCCTGGGAAACGCACGTCTGGATGTAATCGTCATGTGATAATTTGAGGTGCTTTATTCTTTGCTACGATATTTTCGATGACGATGTTTTCAAATTGCGAAGTTAAGAATAGGTTTATTTTCGACGAAGATGTTTTGTATTAGCATGTTTTAGAACTACTCTGTTTTCTCTTTGCTTTGTTTCCTACCATGATGTTTTGTACAACGACGTTTCCGCCTTGAATTGTTTTCTTCGCGACTTTTTCGTCTGCGGTGTTTTTGCTGCGATGTTTTCGGCTTCCAAACAATGTTCCAAAATAATAGCACATGTGTTATTGCGAAGATTTTGAAACGGTACTGATACTAAATGTACTAAAATTGAAATAAATTATTCTCTGAAGAATTCTACAACACAATGTTGCGTAAAATGTAGCAAAGCAACGAACGTGTCAACTCTTTGAACATTAAGAAAGAATTCTTCAATGATGATATGATTGGGTATTTCGTATAAGAAGCAGCAGTATTTTTGTTGAGTGTGAGAAGCACGTGTAAGTATTTTCTTGCATTTAGTCCCATAAGTAAAAATCATTAGCGTACACGAAATCGCAAAGGTCATCAAATGTTTTTCGAACCACAAAAATTCACTATGAGATGGATAAAGAGTTATTTGAAAACTGAGAATCTGTGTGAGGTGTAAAGGTGATGGAGAACACATTCTGGTAATACGGCAACCTAACAACCTAAGATCACGCGATGCTTACAACCCACGAAGAATTGCGTGAGATGTGAAAAAAGGACAATAGTGAACAAAGAGCTGCAGAGATCGTGTTACAGATTTTCACAAACTCACTGAGGAAAACTACAAACCACTGGATGACTCTAGACATGCGATTAAGACTATCTGTGCTTCCTTTTCTGAGGAAGTTATATTTTCTGTTTGTATATCAGTTATGCATAATTGCAGGCTGTGCATTGCCGACAGTGGTGGCTGTTTTGAAAGTATGAGACTTTAATGATGAATGATACAACAAAAAATAAACCAAGATTTCTTATGCTTTATTGAAGAATTTGCTACTAACCTTCAGATGGTATAGACATTATTTTGCTACATCAAGTAATGAAAGGCTTTATATAAAGTATAAGGCATTTTATCCCTCCTTTCACCATGCCATTGTGGTTAAACTCGAAGCATACTCGATGAGAGGTTCAGGGTTCGAGTTTCGGCCAGGGCACTTCACATTTTTCACGTCTTCCGTATAAAAATACCTAATGACTCTACATTCGCTCTCGAACTAAAAGGTGGTGGACCATAATTCGTCATCACCGGGATTTGGCGATTGGGTCACCTAATCCCAGTCGCCATTTAAAGGGGGGAATATATAAGGTTAGCTACTTAGTTAGTTAAAAGCTCTGGCCCCCAGTCGACCTACCAGGCAAAATCTGTCATATGGCTATAAAGGTTTATAAGATATTTTCTCCCTCTTTTCAGAATGCCTGCGTGGTGTAACGGTAGTACACTTGGCGCGCATTTGAGAGATCGAGAGTCGCGTCCTGGCGAGGGTATTGTATATTTTTCACATCTCCTACTTCCTACATATAAAGCTAGTCACTGTGCAAGAGAAAAAATATTTCAGGTTTGAAGATTGTATTTTAACACTGTATTTTCGAGCATAATACACTATATATTCGAGTACACTTTACTCTGTTAGATCTAGTAATTCCCTCTCTATATTTAAAAGGGTTTTAACTTCACTGCTTATTAACTGATATTATTGAAACTACAGTTCTTGAAGTAGTTTCGTTAGGTTTGTCTAAGCAGGAAGCATTAAAAAAGTGTTACGATCTCTCGGGATTCGAACTGAGTATCTTACGATTGCTAGCCGGACTTGCTTCTAATTACACCACGAAAGCAAACAGTAAGTGGAAAAATTCCTTACAACGTTATCATTTACGACATGGACTCCAAAAGGAATTATCACGTTTTCTACTGCCACCAGCAAAATCCTTGTTGAATATTATTTAGTGTGTTAGTAGAAAGAACTAACTCCAGTTTATGCAGAGGCAGTTCGCCCATTTTTACACTACTTTCATAGTATTTATACAGAAAAAATTTACGGAAATGTTTTGTGTTTAAATGGTCTGTTTTATAACCCTATTCTTCACTATGTTTCTACTCCGTAATTTCCAACAGTATAAGGCCTTTTGAAGTATCCGAAGAGGATTTTATCCCTTTCCTCTTAAACAGCTTTTCAAAGTCTAAGAGGGTTGTAGGTCGACGTTTGGGCAATCCGCTTTCTCAAACTCCCAATGTGCAAAATTCCACGGATGATATATTTAAAGATTTAGTCGGAATATGAGCGATGACAGCATATTCTTGTTTCATTTTTTCCAATGGCTGGCCGTCAGCCAACTTCGGCTTGGCCACTACTAAGGCCAGAAGTGGGGGTCACTTAAATTAAGGAGGCACCAAATAGGGGGGACATCTATGCATCCTATGAAGGAACGGACACTTACAACCATGCCTTATCCGGGATTTGAACCCGGGTCTTTAGTATCGCAGTTGGCTCCCCTAACCATTATACAGTCTGGGCAACAAAATTAACATTGGGTTTTGACATATGGCTGCTTGCTTTGTCTTGATGTCGTTCTACTAATGATGGAATTGTAGGTAAGGAAAAGTATTTCATATTCCAGAATTTGGTATTAAATATGTTCCTGATAATATATGGAGTTGATCTTAACATTTTCTAATTTGCCGTCATATGAGAAACAAGTAACAATCATAAAAACCCTTTGAAAAACTTTCTTTAGAATCTTTGAACCATGATTTAAAATGTTTTTCTCCCTCTCTGAGGATAATAAATGGACCTCTTTTTATTGCAGTCATTTAAATACATTCAAGATTCGTTCATTGTGACAACAGTTTTCCATTTTTGACCGGATATATGTTTCTCATAAGAAATTCTACAGCGCGTTCTGCCCTCGACGATATGTCGTGGAGAAAGACTATGTTACACTGCGAAAAAAACGGACGATTCTATATTTCCGTTCTACTGGGCTGATTGACAAAATTTAAATTGCGTTTTTTTATGTCTCGAAAGCGCGACGTAGGATATATATTAGATTTATATATCGAACATTGTTCTAACATAGGTATTTTGGCACAAAATGGGACTGTTTCTGTAATAACATGCCATTTGTTTTTGCATATTTCAAATTTTACGACTCAAATTATGTCTAAATATTAAATTTTGTAAACTTTGGTGCGAAATTTACGGAGAAATTCAAACATTTATCTTGGCGCAATTTCTTTCAGTTTGCGCCAGGAATAATTCACTTGGCGGACTCCTTAATATATGGCAACCTATTTTCCTTTCCCTTTTTACATTGTGCACTAGGGAAAAAAGTAACATCGTTCCTAGTTTCAAATAATTTTAACGAAGCGCCTTAACCACATCTGATGTTTTATCGCTTTCAACAAATTTGTCAAATTTCAAAAGTGTGCGAATATATAAATTCACGTATGTCTTCGGAAAGTTTGAATAAAAAACTCTAATTTTTTGCAGGTGTGCCTAGAAGTACATCTACTTTAAGATGATGGTGAAAAAATTATAGATCATAACTCAAAACTGTTTTCGAAAAATTTATGAAAATCATTTAAAAGTACAAATTTAAAAAATAAATCATAAAAATATGCGAATTTCATTAGGAATGAACCTAAATTTCGAAAGAGTAATTAATAAATATATACCAAATTCAATTAACATTGAGGATCTAAACTTTTGTGAGCTAATGTTTTAAAAATTACTCGTGCGATGTTTACAAAACTTGGCAGTTTGGTATAATTGGAGTCGTAGAATAGAAATATGGAAAAACATTGTCATGTCATTTTATAAAAAGTCCGATTTTGTGCCAAAATACCTATATTAGAACAATGTTATATATAAATCTAACACATATCCTAAGTCGCGCTTTCGAGACATGAAAAGCGCAAGTTGAATTTTATCAGTCGTTACAGTAGAACGGGAGATATAGATCAGTCCCATTTTTTTCGCAGTGTACATTATGTGTTTTCGCCTTTTTAAGATTTAGCATTAATTACTTTGTTTACAGTTGCTACAAAGTATTTTAATGATTTTGCAACTGTTGTTTGATTTTGGGGATTTTCTTTTAACAATTCCACCGTTGCCACCCTCGAAACAATCCTTTGCTTTTTCTTGGATTTTTTTTTATGTGAACTCTATTTTTAATCTTTGTGTTCCACAAAATATACCACGAGGCTTACACAAATAAAGTATACCACTAACAAAATAAAAAAAAATGTACAAAAGCCCGGAAAATGGATAAAATTATTAAAAAGGAAATTAATTAAAAGAATAAATGAAGAAAGAAAGAAAAGTTCATTTGCTATTTATACGCGAAAAAAAAATACTATGCTTGAACGCCTCGATCTCGTATGACAGTCACTTGAATTGAGAGAGAGAAAAAATTTCGATTTTTTAGAACCAAGCTAACTCGAACGAGTGCATTTATGCTGAAAATCCCAGATTTATATGAATAAATATTGCCTTTACTATTGATAGCCTAAGACGAATTTATTCATTACTCAAGAGGTTCGATAATACAATTGAAAGAAACAGCAAATTTTAGATGTATACTTACATGGCTTCTCCCTATAGCCTGACTCCAAAGCATGGAAATAGTTTAGGAACTCCTGAATTGGAATCTTGAAAGCTTCGAAAAGACCAACTTCGCGAAAAACTTTGTAACACATCTGCAATATAAAAAATACACTTAAAAATTTGCTAATCTGTAATAACTACATAAAATCAATTGAAGAAAAAGTAACATTTTCTCTCCTCTCCTCAAAATTATACAAAATATTTTGCAGTACGACCCACGAGTCGTACGCTCTTAATGTAAGTATTTTAGGTACATTTAATGAATAAGACTGCCATATGTATGAAAAGTATTATTCTACTCTCAAACTTGCACAGCGCTATTTTATATTAGAAAAGGTAAATGCGTGTGCTGTGGACGCAGTCAGATGATCAGCGTTCACGTTTACAGATTGTTAAGTCTTGTCATTCTTTTTACTTCCTAGTACGAAGTAAAGGAAGTATTGTAATCACGAAAAATTCCGTGTACCATATTTCAACGAAAATATCCATTTTGACCGCTATCGAATGCAATTTATCGATGTTTTTGCGTGACATCTGTATGTAAGGGCAGAATAAAGGACTCTGTTTCTCAAACGAATTATGCAACTGATTTAAAGTTTATTCATAAGAGATTTTTTCATCGTTTTCATACCTTTAGTAAATCTGCCCTGCAATATTTGTAGAATTAATCAACCATTTAAAAGTTGTTTATGTGCGGCTACGCTTAATTATTTTTACCATAGCAGCCATATTTGTTTACGTTGCCATTCTAGAGAAACTAAGCTTCGCAACAACAAAGATATACTGCCTTCATTTATTATTACGAATTAAATAATGCTTAACACATTCTGGAATTTATTCGAGGAAATAAGTGTTTAAGTTTACTTCGTAATTTTTGATATAGATATTTTGAGTTTTTATGTATTTTTGCCTTGTCGCGGAGTGAGAACTCAATTAATTGAATGAGAAATACTGAATTGTTTGTGAAAAAATGTTTTTGTTTGATTGTTTAATTTCTTTTATACATCGTTGTAGATTCATCATAGCATTTGAATAGAACATGTGGTAACGATTAGATAATTCTTAAGATGATATAATTTTTTTGCATTCTGAGTTATAAAATTTATGAGATGTAACGCTGTTAAGTGAATCTAGCGCTAGAGTATCGGTATGGTAAAAAAATATAGTGAATTTTAGAGTACATTATTCTGTTGTAATGTATGCGCTATCGAGGAAGTAGTTTAATTCAATCCAATAAGTTTGAATGAAATGCAGGGAAAATACTTATAATTTAATATTCCGTACAAGGAAGCTATGTGGTGTACACATCAGATTTTTTTATAAACGCTATGCTATTTATGCTTATTTATGTAAACTTATGAAAGAATTTCTCTGGATGTCTTCACCTGCAAAACTTGTTAAGGTTTGGAGTTGTAAAAAGAGTTCTAAATTTATGCTTAATGTGTTTGATGTTCTTTTGGAAAATTTATTCACAAAGTGTATGGGAAACTGTTAACACGCAAAAATAGTAAATAAGTGTTTGAAAATATTGAAAAATATTAAAAAGTTGAATTTAATTATTTTTTATTTTACAGCTGTGGATGGCAACGATCTGTAAAGCATATTAAAATGCAATCCCAAGTTTTAAAACTTTTATATTGGAAAACAGGTAAAATATTATGTTTATATATTTGATATTGTGATTTTTAAAATTCTAATAATGTAACCCAATTGTTTACTTCAGAGAAACACGCGAAAATAAAGCATAAAATTAGACAAATCAACAAACTTCTGTTTAGCGTAGATTTATTCCAAATCTACATTACTTTAGTTATTATTCCTAGCGTTAGCAGTGACATCAGCTCCTTGGTTAATATGATTCAGAAAGGCGGAGAGAAAAAAAAGATCACAAATAAAAATGAAGTGGCAAGAGAAAAACTGTATGTGGCGTGGACGTGTAGCTGCAGCTGACGATATTCCAAAAATAATAATTACGCACTTTTAGCAAAAAAAAAAAAAAATTCTGAAAACGAACTTCAATAATATATTTAATTTTTAATGTCTTGGTTCTTCTGTTCCTCTGTTCCACTGTGAACTACTACAGAATAATTATACTTAACGCAAATTTAGATTACAAAAAATATTACAAACATAAAAAAATTGTACGTTTAAAATTGCATAACAGAACAAAAATAAATAGAGTAGTCTATAATAAAAAAGACCTTCCCCTCGTGTGCCTGTTCCCTCCCTGCCTCTCCCGCTCACCTACTGGATTGTATAGGCGTCTCCCTGACACAGCGATTTGCTTCTGCGGCAAGGTCTCTTGGACTTGGAGTAGGCTTTCCTGCCCCAAGGGGATTTGAAACAACAACAAAAAAATAAATTAACATTTCGATTTTAAATCACCACAGACGCATTCAACTCATCAAAGTTTACGTTTACAAGTAACGTTTTCGAAAAAGAATGTAATTAAAAACAATCTGTTAGAGCTCATTGTTCGGTCAAAACAAGTTTAGTTCCCTCTGTGCGCTTAATGAGAGTTCACGTCAGTATTTAGGCATCAAAAATGATTGGCAACAGTTCACTGGGAATTGTAAACAAAGGTTGAACTTTGGAGAGGAGTAAGTACATTGATTGGTCAGTTTAATTTAAACCATTATTATATTAATAGATTTTTAGAGAATCGGGAGGTTAGTAGTTATAGAATAACAGAATAAACTGCACCATAAAAAGTAACACATGATACATAGAAGAACAAATTCTTCATACAGATTTATTTCAAAATCCCAAAAGTCAAATGTAGCTCAAATGAACTGAAAAAAGTGTAAACCATTAAATTGGCGAGTTAGGTATTTTTTTAATATATTTGTGTGAAAAAAAAGATAAAACCATACATTCTGCTGCATATTTCGTAGAGAAACAATTATTATTGAATGAATTGTTAATCAGATACGAATAGAAAACTTGCATTATTTGGGTTTTTAACTGCAGTTTGAAGCTTAAAGCAAAAGGAAATGGTATTTGAATGCTCTTTGAACTTCTGCCGACAGTCCGAAGTTCAGAGTTTAGTTGGTAATCTTAGTTTGGAGCTTCTTTCTAGAGTCGTAAATATTTTCTGAACGAATTCCATTTAGTGACAATTTTTTCTCTCTCATCATCTACTTTTAAAATGATGATTTTTATTTCGACTTCACAGTAGTCTTCTCATAGCAACCTTATCGATCTATTGCAAAAAAAACTGCTTCTCTTCTGAGGAGTATACCCGTAGTTAGTTGTATGGTTTGAGGCGATTAAAAAGATCGACAGTAAGTAGAGTGGAAACGCATCCTCTGGGAGAAAAGATTAGTGCACTGCGAAAAACATCAGTGTCATGTTTGCAATGTCATAATCCCCCCCCCCTGAGGTCGACTGAGGGCAACTCGCGTAGTTCTGGCTAGGACCTGTACCTTGCGGCGTTCTGGCAAGGACCTGTACTCGACGTCTGGGATAAATATTTCTTCACAGTGAACAAGAACCATAGTTTTTACGTTGGTAAATTCAGGCTTAGCGGAGACAGTAGTCGTGCTGTCTTGTCTCCCTTTTGGTTGTGGGAATAACACTTGGGGGCAGACTACGACGTTATTATGTTCTCTTTGTTGGTGGATACTACCGTCCACCATTGATTATGTTTCTAATCCCAGACTGTGTGCATCAAAATTGTCCCCCTGGATTGACCGAGGGGTTATGCATCCTTGGAACACCTCTACGGGTTGGGGTAGCATAACTGTGCATAGGCTTCTGTAAGCCTGGGTCTGGAAGTCCCTCCTCCCTAGAATACTATTATGCAGTGTCATGACACTGTAGAAGTTCGCAGGACAGGCAATACAAAGGTGCATCGTTGTTGAGGCCCTCATCAAAGTGATATAGTTCAGCATGGCCTCGCTAAAGTGATATACAACATTCCGCACTGAATGTCTTCATTCTGTAAGTTTATAAACGGACATTCTGCATTGTTTATGGCGCAAAAGATCAGAATCCGATCCGGCATTAGTCAGCGTACGATATTCGGCGGATTAGAAAATTAACTAATGATACAACACTTGAAAAAGAGCACTGACGATACCAACCGTTACCAAAATCAAATGAACTCATGAAGAATACCATTCGAAGCTGATTCACAAGAAAGTGTTCATGTTATTGAAGGTTAGCTTTGGGCATACCATAATGTCATTGGTAAGGGGGCTGGTATACCTTAAAACTCTAAAGATCTTGGAATATCTTACTGTTGCAAGAATTGAGATAACTTATTTATTTTAACTTACTTCCAACTTTTTACAGCTAACTACATAATATAGCTGCTTTGGTAGATAGTAACCAGAACGTTTGTGTTGCCACAAATATTTTAATATCTTAATCTGCTTTGTGACAAAATGTTTTGTGTGTTCACATCATGTTCTCACCTTGCGCGCATGATATTTTAAAATGGCTCATGGTATATACTTGAAATTTGATGGAAATCTTTATATGGGTACTATCCTCTAACTAAACCAAAACTCTGATGAATATTTAAATATTAAAAAAATTTATGCACGGAAACATTAAAACATTTTTTAATAAAATCAACTTCAAATAAAACAAGAATTTAACATGAAATTCTCAGGATTTTGGGTTCACACTACTTTTCAAATATTTTAAAATCTATATATTAAATATGGAATTAAATTATGCAACAGAATGTTTCAAATTGTGCGCGCAAGGTGGAAACATGACATGAACGCATAAAAAAAACTTGTCACAAAGCAGATTAAATATAAAAGATTATTAAAAAAAAAAAAAATCTGAAAGATTTCAGATTTTAAATTACGTCCAAAGGCGCGTTTTTTTAACGTTTCGTGTGCTACCTTTTTTTATTAAATATCATGTACTACGTACTCAAACCATAAAATTCAGTTCAAAATCAATATCGCAAAATCATTTTAAAATGAACATATCTTTAGAATTTCCGTAAGTCTCGTGCGCTGGAGATAAAAATGTTTTTTTTTTTCCGTACAGTGTTGCCATTGCTCGCTTTGAAATCATTTAGTTTGTTAATCAGAAATTCGTTGAAATGTTACAAAACATAAAATCGATAATAAAGCAAATTTCAAATTCAAAATTAGGGCTTCCAGATGCCCATATTCGCAGTAGGATTACGTCATTCAAAATTCGATGGCTTTAGGTTTTATCACAAACATGCCTACATTTATGCAGATTTTTCATTTTTTAAAATTTAATGCAGAGCGATAACATTTAATGGCAACAATTTGAAAAGTGAAACGGGCATTCAAAGTGAATCGACGCAAAATCGCAAAACGAAAGTAATAGTCCTTCGGGACTAAATCCCTTTGGACTAATTATAAAATTATTTGTGGCAACACAAATGTTCCGGTTACTAGTTCCCAAAGTCAGATGTAAAACGTTGGTCAGATGTAAAACGTTGGAGGTAATTGTTTTTAAAATAAATAAGTTATCCCAATTCTTGCAACAGTTACGTATTCGAAGATCTTAAGGGTTTTAAGATGTACGAGCCCCCTTAAATGTCTCTATGCTATTTGTAAAGTGAAAACTTTAGATATAGGAGTGTAACAAGAGTCAAGATCTGCCAAAAAAGCACTTCGTTTATAAGTCGGCAGTTCAGTTATTTGATAAAGGAATTTTACACTGAAGTAGGTTGCTTTTATGGTACGCTGCTGTTTGAGTGATTTATCACATCTCCCTCCATTGCTGCAAAACTACCACGATGGGTCATCATATAACTAACCTGTGTATGAAATATATGAAATGCTAGGCATTCAAAAGGGATCAACATACATGGTGCCATTATGTTGCATATAAATGTCCATTCACATGTCGTACAACTGTTATTCAGTGACTTGCAGTATGAAATCTTGCTTTACCTGCCATATTTTCCAATGACTTATCTCGCATTGATTAACACTTCTTCCGCCATTTTGCCCACTTCTTTGTCACAAAACAATCCTCTAATTACGAAAAGGCTCATCATGCGGTAGACAAATTCTTGGCGTTACAGACTCCAGAATACTTTAGTCGATCTACTCGTTGGCAAAACGATGGCCGAAGGGTGTGCACGCCAAGAAAGACTATTTTGACTAAACAAGCATTGTTGATTTTGGTCACTTAAGTGACACGTGACTGTCGGATATTTCAATCGCGCCAACACAATATTCCTAGTCATAGAAGTAAACAGAATAACAGTTATTTATATTTACTTATATTACTTACCATTCAGTTACTTAGATTTCTTGCGAATTTAAAAAAATGTCAAGTCCGTAAAGAATGCCCCAAGCCGCTCGGTATTATTATACCAAAGATGAAAAGGACAGAGTTACACACGATTTAGGATATCAGGAAAAGAAAGACGCAAAGTTTATTATAAGACGTTACGAATTCTTGACATGTATGTCTTTAGGATTTAGTATTAAAACGTATTTTCTCCGCATGCCTTCCTGGTGTAATTACAAATATACATGACGCCTATTCGAGATCCAGGTTTCGAATCCCGGGAAAGGCACTGCATATATTTCCTATCTCTTGTATCAGAAAACCTAAAATCTCTACAAATGGCGCCCGAACTAAAAGTTGGTGGATGTTAATTCGTCACCACCAGGATTTGGTGACCGGGTTTCCTCATTCTCAGTCGCCCTCTAAAAGGGAGTGTATATAAAATATCTTCTCCCTCCTTTATACATGCCTTTGTGGTGTAATTAGGAGCATACTTGACGGGTATTCTAGAGGTCCAGGGTTCGAGTCCAGCGACGGCAGTGCACATTTTTCACGTTTCCAGCATCAAAACTCCTATTGACTCTCTCTCCTATTGACTACTGATTGATTAAATAGGAAAGAAAGAGATGTATAGTCAACCGCTACAAATTCCTGACATGTATACCTTTCTCGAATGCCAGTCTTGTAGTTGGAATAACACTTGTTCTAGTACTGCTTGTTTCATGTCAGTAGAAGCAGTGGTAATATACTGTAGTTCAACTTAATGTTGATGCAACTACGTGGTGCTCCAGTTTACTTTCAAGTGGAAACATGACACTGCTTTTCTTTAGGATGCTTTTTAGAATGTATGAATTGAAATGACTGACCACATTCTACTTAATCCCTCAATCATTAGGCTTAATGGCATGTGATCTGTATTAAGGTTAAGGGCTAAGATACTGTGCTAGCTTAAATCTAGACCAACAAAGATGCTGATTTAATTAATCTAAATTTGATGTACCTAACAAATCTCTATTTAAATTGTCGCTATTTAAATTTAATGTCGACCACACAATCGTGATGTCAGAATATTATAAATTAGATTACATGCAAAATGTCTGATTTGGGGACCTAGTTCTTTTCGCTATCATTCAATGTGACTAGATCTACTTAAATATTAATAGCCTTGCGACTTCTTGCAAAGACTTGACGGTAAACAAAACAGGGGAAGGGATGTCAAAGAACCTTTTATTGAACACAATATTTTATAGACCGCACGGACTTACATGCTTACACTCACCGACCACTTGCAGTGAGAAACTTAAAAGGTGACGTAATGCTATACAGACATTAGGTTATTTGGAAGCATAAAAAATGAGCAATGCCCTTGCCGGGACTAGTACCACGGATCACACGAATACGCACCGAGTGTGCTCACCATTACACCCCAAAGGCACGCTAAAAAGGAAGAAGAAAATCCTTATATACTCCCCCTCTTAAAGAACGACTGGGGATTAGGGGACCCACTCGCCAAATTCTGACGGTGGAGATCATCATCCACTAGCTTTTTTAGCGCGGGCGCCACTGTAGAGACATTAGGTATTTTTTGAAAAGCAGGAGACATGAAAAATGAGCAATGCCCTCGCCGGACTCGAACCACGGACCTCTCGAATATGCGCCGAGTGTACTGACCGTTACATCACGAAGGCATGCTGCTAAAAAGGCGCGAGAAATTCCTGTAGGATAATATTTCGGCGGCAAGAATGCGAAATCGATATTAAAAGTTGACAGCTGGAAAAATTAACAACACAACAGCGAAATCACTCTCTGACTAAACGTTTCGTTCCAATATTTTAAATACTCTCATTCGTCCTAACTAATTTGCGTACTGGCGTGGAAATACGAGGGGAACAAGCGGAAACAGAAAAGACTAACAAATTAAAACAACTATTAGTAAAAATAAATAAACGCCTATATGATATGTTGTGAAGGACGCTCACGTGGACAGCTTTTGTCGGTTGCTACAAAACATTTTTAAAATGATTTAGATTAAGGGGACGGCGGACTTCAAAAATTTGTTTTTTAGTTTCTGTGTTTTCAACAGGGAATTTTATACATACACATATTATAACATCAGTTTATAAAATATATATTCAAAATTTCCATTTATTTTAAATTAAAAATTTTTAAAACAAATATTTAAATATTTTAATTAAAGATTTAAAATGCTCCTTGCGCTCTAATTTGCAATATTTTTTACCTAATTTTTCCTTTAAGTTAGTTATAAAGACTTGACAAAAGTTTTTGCGTATCCGTTATTGAATATGACGGATCAGAAATTTTTAAAAAGAATTTTTGTGAATTTATATCCAGTTTTCCGAAAAATGTCACCTTTTGTTAAACATTATCACAAGTTTAAACTTCTTAATAACTTTATGTCCAAAAATCCATACAGAGATCTACTGTAACATATAACAGGATAGTTTCTTCCAGATATCATTCAGTTTTAACTAAAAATGTGACGCACGGAGCATTTTCAAAACATACGAACTGCGAAAAAATTTGTTTTGACAACACCTTATTAAAATTTTTTCTTCAAACTCACCTTTAATATATGGTCATGAGAAACAGCAAATTAAAGTTAAATATAAATTTGTAAATAATAGATAACATTTTCGTATCATTTAACTAATTTTAATCTCATAATATTAAATATGACAAAAATAAACATATCGGAAATTGGTATGTGATTCGAAGTTATAGATAGAAACAATTTATGCATTATATCCAATGAAATTTTTAAAATTCACGCACACCATAAGTTTTACTTAAATTTGTTACATTTATTTACATTATATTTCAATGCTTTGCAATGTTTTTTACTATTTCTGTTTTTCTTCAAGCAGCTAAACTTCTTTTTTTGCTTTGGTTCAAGCGACGTTGATCACACTTTTTTGCAACAGTATAGGGAAAACGAGTTTGTTTCCTCCTGTTATACACGTATAGCATTTACATAACCAAAGTTATATATTCATAGTTGTCAATACTGACATTTCTAACCTTTTCTTAGAAATAAACACTTCTTCTGGGCAAACATATAAATTATAACATCAGTAAAAGAAAAAAGAAAAAGAAAAAAAAATCTGAAAGGTTTCAGATTTTAAATTAGGTCCAAAGGGGCGTTTTTTATGTTACTTTTATTTATTGAATATCATGTTCTTCGCATTTAAACCATAAAATTCAGTAAAAAAAATATCGCAAAATAATTTTAACCTGAGCATATCTTTGGAATTTCCTACACACAGTCGCACGCGCTGCAGATAAAAATGCTTTTTCCTGTACAACGTTGCCATTGCCCGCTTTAAAATACTTGTGTTTGTTAATCAAAAATTCGTTAAAGGTTTACAAAATATAAAATCGTTAATAAAACAAATTCCAAATTCCAAATTTGGGCTTCCAGATGCCTATATTCGCAGCAGGATGACGGCATTCAAAATTGGCTTTAGGTACCGTCCTTTTATCACAATGCGAGAAACATATATACATTTATGCACATTCTTCATTATGTAATTTCTTTAAATATAATACAGGGCTGCAATATTTTGTGGCAACAGTTTGGAAAGTCATGCAGACTTTTAATGTTTCCGACGCAAAATCGCAAAACGAAAACAATAGTCCTTCAGGGACAAAGACCCTTTGGACTAATAACTGCTGAAATACATTCTTTTATATTTTCTCCAAAATTTAAAGGGTAAAGTTTACGTGTTTATACATTTTAAATGTTTGTAACTTCATTAAAATTAGAATATTTGAACTCGGTTTTTTGAATACGGTGTAGTTACGTATATGGAATGTCACGAGAGTAAAAAAAAACAAATTAAATATTTTGGTTGATTTTTAGCTCTTTTAAAGTCCACCGTCCCCTTAATTATATCATCATATCCCATTCCATTAGAATGAAGCGGAGCACTAGACCATTATGACTCGCATTGTATTTATGGTATTGTAGATAATATTTACAAAACCCAATCTGCAGTAGTAGGTAGAAATATCATGATAAATAACTCATGGTAATTGGTAGGAAGACTATGCCGCCTCGCAACGGGAGACAGCAAACGGATATCTGTGATAACCATACGCACTGATAACATCGATAGAGACAAATTTATTAGGAAGAATCAGAACAGCTATTCACCCAATACTTTCTTCACTTCTTCTTTGTTCCGACAGACTCGGGAATTATTAGGAATAGATGAGAAATGATAAGGAAATTATTGTTTCTCTGTAAAGGTAAGAAGGCTTGGTTACTATACCGTTTGATTATCATCTCTTCTTATGAAATTTCGCTCTCAACGGAAATGCTTCGAATGCTAAAAATTACTAAAATATGATATTTGTAACGGTATAAATACACGAAGAAAACAAAGAGTTTTTGTCAATAAAATAAATTCGTGATATGTTCGCATCTGCGTATTTTCCATTTAAAAAAAACATTCTCAGAGTTCTCTCAAAATAATTCAGTTAAAAGATAAATATACATCCTTGGTATCGAATTTAGTAATCTGATTTGATGAGATAAAAAGTAATCGCAATTTTTTATAATGCTAGTTCAGTTCAAGTCATGAAGTTATAAAGTTCCTGTATGTTTTGGATCTGTACTGTGACATCTCCCTTTCCGGTTTTTCGCCAAAATGTTAAGTAGTTCGCGTGTATTCTATTCGCGTGCAAAGTAATTCCTGGTTAGGTTTTTGAGATCGTAAGAACAGAGCGTGTTCTGCCTCTCATGGCAACTTACTATGTTTCTGCCTTAGATAAGAGTTCCTGTCCTCGGCTTGTATTGTAAATACTAATACATACATAAGAAATATCGATAGTTTAATTCCACCCCGGTTACGTTTTGAGCCTACTTCACATAGACAGATTGTATAGCCTTCGGGTATTTAGTTTACTTGAATTTGAAATTCACATCTGACTGGTACTCTTAGATTATCTCGCGACAAGTGGTTGGCTGAATTTTAAGCAAAAGTGTGTCTTATTTAGTTTTAATAAAGGGTAACATACACCCTTAACAAGTTCCAGTTGTTATTAGCCTGAAAGGGACGTCAGTCTCAAATAAGATATTAGGCTCCAAACGGCATTTTGCGTTGAATCACTATAAACGGCGTATCACTTTTCTAATTGTTGCCACCAAATATTATCGCCTTGTATTATACTTAGAGAAATTAAATAATGAATATTCTGCATAAAGGTATGCTTGTTTCTACCAATAAGAAAATACAGCGGAACCTAGAGCCAATCCAATTTTGAATAACGTAGTCCTCCACCCGAACATGGGAACCTAGAAGCCCGAAGTTCAAATTTTTAATTTCGAATTTTTTATTATCTATTTCATATTTTGTAAAACTTTAACGAATTTTCAATTAACAAACTCAATGATTTCAGAGAAAGTAGTAACAATAAATAATAAATAAATGACTAATAAATAAAATAATGACTAATAAATAGAGTCGTTAATAATAAAGTTGCATCGAGAATTTCAAAAGTGTACTGCTATTAAAATTTTTGTAATTTTGCTGTTGAATTGTATATGGCGTAAGTGCGAAGAAAATGATGTTTAATAATAAAGCAAAGGAAACAAATAAAAATGGGTTATTTGGAGTGAGTGCAACAATAGACTTGTAGATTGCAAGGTTAGCGAGAGCGTAAAACACCTTAACAAACCCATTTGAACGACTGTTAAAATCTTAGACCTTTCAGATTTATTTTTTCAACACTGTGCTAGAAATCGCTTAATGTCTACCAGGATTTTAGACAGTCTAGATGATTGCAAAGAACACTAAATTCTACAAAGTTTTATTGCAATTGAACTTTGAACAATTTGTATTCACTTAGCAGCGAATTTGATTTCAGGTTAGGTTAGGTTAGGTTAGGTTATTCAATTAAGGCAAAGCACACGAGGGCTATCTGCCTAAAGGGAGGGATGCCTTCGTGGAGGACTTTTTAATGGAAACTGGCTCGTATACACGTTACACATGGGGAAAACCACAAAAACGCCCATGCAGCCAGCCCGTTCGCGGGATTCGAACCTCGGGACCGAACTAACAGTGTTTAGCGTCTTTACCGCTCGGCCGCTGGTGGGCCGAATTTGATTTCAAGTAACTACACTGGAACATTTCGTAGATATTCGGGTCAATATTTGCAAAAAATTTCAGATGAAATGGCGCAATATGGTAATTATGAAAAAAATAATAAAAATATTGGGTACAACATGAGGGATAAATGCAGATATTCGGTTAATTTATAATTTATTTCCGTAAAATATAAACAACTTCTATTATGCACAGTTTATTTTATAATCTTTGTTAACAATACAGTTATAACATCTACAGCATCACCTCTTGTAAAAAAAAGAGGAAGAAAGAAAAAACGCCGCTTTGAACGTAATTTAAAATCCGAAACCTTTCAGATTTTTTTTTAACGTTTTGTGTGTTACCTTTATTTATTAAATATCCTGTTCTTCGCGCTTAAACCATAAAATTCAATTCAAGAGCAATATCAAAAAATAATTTTAAAATGAGTATATCTTTAGAATTTTCGATACACAGTCTCGCGCGCTGGAGATAAAAATTTTTTTTTAACACAGTGTAGCCATTGCTACCGATTTTATGCCCAAGACCAGATGTAGTTTGCAAAGACCTGAACATACATTTCATGAGTAATCATGTGACTGAATTTACAGGAAATGTTACTAAGGAATATACCATATTTTCTGGCGTATTTTTATCCCTCTCTACTTCTTTGTATGAAAGTGTTGTAAACGCGAAAAATTTCGAGTATCATACTTCATCAAAAATATCAATTTTGATCGCTCTTGAATCCATCTGAATGATTTTTTGAGTGACATCTGTATATACAAACAGAAAAGAAGACTTTTCGTTGCGAAACCGGTTGTAAAATGGACACAGAAGAGACTTTTTTTTCGTAAGTTCTGTACGTACGTACGCACATATATATCTCTCATAACTCAAAAATCATAGCCGAAGAACGCTAAAATTTTGTACATGGGACTGTTTTAACACGTAGCTATTCATCTCCCTTTTTCATTGCAATCGGCACACCAAACGTATATATATACACTCATTTCCCCCTTGTTACCTGGCTTTGTGAGCTCTTATATGTTGGTAAACTGTCATTTTTTGGTTTAAAAGTGATTGAATTATCTTTTTCTTATGTTCCGTTTACGGTTTTATGCCTTTAGTTAATCTGTATTGCGATAGTTGTAGAATTATGTGCAACTTAAAAATGTAAGTCGCGCTAGGCCTAACAAGGTAGCTATTTGTTTACATATGAAACTCTTAGTAGTATAATGAATTAAGTCAGTTGTGCTACAACATCAGTGTCTTTTTGCCCAGTGGGGCCAGAAGTTGAATTTGTGTGCACTGAAACTTTTGGCTTCCTGCTCGTTAGCCGAACTGCTATTTTTACCGTAGGAAATCTAAATTTAGATTTAAAAACTGTTTTTAAACTGTTTTTAACTGCATTTGGTATACTAGGTTTAATTTTATAATTTTTAATGAAGATGCTTGAGTTTTTATGTATTTTTCCCTTGCCGCGAAGTGACAGCTGAACTGATTGAGAAATACATATTCGAGGAAATAAGTTTAAATGAAGTGGAGCAAAATGTGTATAGAATTTAATAGATCTTACAAGGAAGTCATGTGGTGTCTACATGAGATTTTTTTTATAGTAATTTTATCGTTTAAAATCCGAGAAGGGGAACTGAGAGAATAATTTAATCTCCGAAAGGTTATGTATGAAAACAATAAATGAAAAGCCATCATGGATAAACTATCGCTAAGTACCACAATAT
>KK114751.1:82672-110349 GCA_000611955.2 Stegodyphus mimosarum
GGAAAGAGGGGTGGGAGACCCTCGGACCAGTCCCGCCGCGGTTCTCTATATCAAAATTGGGGGCGAACTGAGCTAAATCGCAATATCACCTGTGAGGTGTTCAAGGTTGTTGCTCTTTGCTATGAGGAATTTCGTAGCCTTTTGCTGACTGTAGGTCAGACAAGTGAACATTAGCAACAAAACATACAAAAGGACGCACAAGTTATTTCTGATCTAATGTCGACGTGATAAGCCTAACGGTTAGAGTAAAGCAACACCGCTACAGCTCTCAATGGAATCAAATTAGCAGTGTGGTCTACAGCAGGCAGAACACGCTCTGATTCTAGCCTCTAAAACCTTCCTACAATACTGTCTCGTTTCTGCCTTAGTAAAGAAGACTGCGCAATAAAAAAAGGAGGCCGGGGACAGTTCTATATCTCCCGTTCTATTGGACCAATTGACGAAATTCAAATTGCGTTTTCCATGTCTCTAAAGCGAAACTTCGGATATATATTAGATTTATATATAGCGTTTTTCTAATATAGGTATTTTGGCACAAAATCGGACTTTTTTTTAAACAGCATGCCAATTTTTGTTTCCATATTTCGATTCTACGACTCAAATCATGCCTAAATATTAAATTTTGTAAAATTTGGTGCGAAATTTACGGAAAAAAATAACAAAAATTATCTTGGCGCGTTCTTTCAGTTTGCGCGAAGAATAATTCTCTTGGGGAACTTCTTAATATATGCAACCTATTTTCCTTTCCCTTTTTATATTGTGTTAGAGCGAAAATCGTTCCTACTTTCAAATAACTTTACTAAAGTACTTAAACGACATTTGATGTTATTATTGCTTTCAACAAATAACCCAAATTTCAAAGCACGTTAATATATAAATTCACATATATCTTCGGAAATTTTGAATAAAAGACTAATTTTTTGCAAGCATGCTTAGAAATGCATATACTTTAAGATGATGGCAGAAATTTTATAAATTATAATTCAAACGTTTTCGAAAAAATTTTAAAAATTATTTAAAAATACAAATTTTATAAATAAATCATTAAAAATGTGCGAATGTATTCGGAAGGAACCTAAATTTCAAAATATTAAAGGAAGAAACAAGCAAGTGTCATAAAAAAAGACATATGAATAAATATATACCAAATTCAATTAACATGGATTAGCTAAAATTTTGAGATTTATTTAAAATTGGCATGTCATTTCAGAAAAAGTTCGATTTTGTGTCAAAATACCTATATTAGAACAGTGCTATATATAAGTCTAATATATATTCTAAGTCGCGTTTTTGAGAAATGAAAAACGCAAGTTGAATTACGTCAATCGGCATAGTAGAACGGGAGATATAGATTTGTCCTTTTTTTTCGCAGTGTACATTAGCATAAAATAACTTGTTAGTGAAACTAAAGAAACCTTTTTAAAAGGATAATAATTAAAAATGTAAATAATCTCAATTAATGAATAAGATAGAATAATATGAGTACATGAGAATTATTTCCATTTGGGATAAATTTTACTCGCTTCTGAGCTAAAATTATGAAAGCCTTAAGGAAGAAAATAGCAGCAGCGGTGTTCATATTTCCAAATGGTTAACTCCAAGGTTTCAGTGTCATATAATTATAGTTCTCCAATTAATAATTCCAGCTAGATAGTTAATTAGTAGCGATTAGAAAGCGTTAGCCTATTAAGCTTGATACTATGTTTTGTTTTCTACATTTCAAAATACATTTTCTGTCAGGGATCGTTTTTAATTTTTAGCATATGGTCCATGAGATAAATATAATAATGCACTGATGGTTTAATATTATGTTTCTCACTGTCTTGTTTACATTCTCAAAATTTATTCGGCTTTTAGTAAAATCTTCGAAATTAGATTAAATTAGAATTAGTTAAGGTGACTGATTATAACTGAAAGCATTTGCTAATTATAAGTTAGGTTTTAAATTTTGATATTCTTTTGCGAAATTATAAGATGAATATTCATTTTATTGTATTAAAAAATTTAGTTATAGAAGCAGAAGAATAAACTTCAAAATATTACAGCCATTACTCTTTAAAACAGTAAAGTGAAAAAAACTGCATTTAAAATTATTTCCTTATTTGAAGTTGCGATAATCTTCTTCTAAAGCATTTTACGGAATATATTTTGAGGAAAATTTTCATTATTATTTATTTAAAAAATTAAGTCCGTCTATGATTTGTTTGTTCTAACAATTGTGAACTAAAATTCGTATTTCCCAGTCATATTTATAGTTCTCATTAATTTACGCTTACTTCAGAATTATTTTAATATTATGAAATGTCTTTATATTTCAAAGCAAAATAATATTTTAACGAATTAATCATAATTAATAAAATTTTAAGCGAATAAACATAGTTTAATTTATTAATGAGTATAGCAGAAATAGACATTATAAGTATTCTTCTAAATTAATTGAAATAATTCTCATATAATTAGCACACGTACCCCAGCCATAAACATTATTTAAAAAGCAACGAACTTTAAGTTGTTGCCGGCGCACAGGTTCGGAATAGATTGAATGCACACAGAACCGAGGACAGATTGAAAAATACTTTACAATTCTGGAACTTTTCACAAAAATAATAGTACAGCTCTTCACAGTACGACAGAATACGATCAGTAGTTACACTTCAAAGTACTAAGAATGTTAAACAGAATACAATGCAAAGCGCATCTAAAGAGCGAAGCTAACACGGAGATATTTTAGTACTCCGAATTCACGCTGAACTAAACTACTACTGAGAAACTGATGGTCTGCCCGGACTTAAGTAGCTTCCCTTCAGACATCGAGAAATCTCTAGTAGTACCTTCCATTTCTCCAAACTACTGCAAGGCATATTGGGACTGGATGCGGTTACAGTTACAAATAGGATAAATTACTGTTATTCAATTACAATACCCATTACATTTATTCACGGACCAGACCAAAATGTAGGCAAGTTTAAAGATTTTTTGGAAGTTTCTCACCAAGTTTGGCGATAAAATGAGTTACCTAAACCATCGTCAACATGGCGATATCTCGCCAGTTTAGCGAGAAAACCCTTTACTCAAGGTTAAATAGTGTATTCTTATTTTTTCGGCAAAGCTTCGGCTCTTCAGATTCCCATGTTACATTATACAAAAGATACTACAACTTTGCATATTTTTACAAAAATTATTTACATATATAAAAAATTCGTGAAAAATCAAGTATCATTTCCTAACGATTGTTCAGAAACAAATTCTAATTTATTGTTACAGTCAATAGAAAAAGCCTGTAATATAATTTATTGGGTATTGCTAATAACGAGTAAATTCTGGTTTTTCCATAAAATCTGTTAGGAGGTCCAAATACATCTTGCCCCAAAAAGTAAAAAAAAGGGACAGTTCTAATATCTCCCGTTCTACTCGGCCTGCTGACAAAAATTTAACTTGAGTTTTTTATGTCTCGAAAGCGCGACTTAGGATGTGAAATAGATTTATACACTTTTAGACAAACAAAAAAAAGTCGCACTAAGAAGGAGTTAACCGAATGGGACGAAAATCGGTAGAAGTGATGTACATGTACAGAAAAACAAATGATTACAGTTTGAGAAAAACTGGATGATTTATTGAAGTGATACAGCTTCACAAAGTAAAAACGTCAGCAACCCGTTTGTCCTGGCCCTTATGCAAGCAGTTATTCGGCTTGGCATTGATTGATAGAGGTTGCGGATGTCCTCTTGAAGGATATCGTACCAAATTCTATCCAACTGGCGCGTTAGATCGTCAACATCCCGAGCTGGTTGGACGACCCTGACCATAATGCTCGTGCTCAATAGGACAGAGATCCGGCGACCTTGCTGGCCAAGGTAATAATCGGCAAGCACTACGGCAAGCAGTAGAAACATGTGCAGTGCGGGTGTGGACATTATCTTTCTGAAATGTAAGCCCATGGTAGCGTGACATGAAGGGCATCACAACGGGCCTTAGAACTTTGTCGACGTACAGCTGTGCTGTAAAGTTGCAACGGATGACAACCAAAGGGGTCCTACTATGAAATGAAATGCACCTCAGACCATCACTCCTGGTTGTCGGCCTGTCTGCCGGAAGACAGTCAGGTTGGTATCACACCGCTGTCCGGGGCGTCTCCAGACTCGCCTTCGTTGGTCATCGGGGCTCAGTTCAAAGCGGGACTCATCACTGAAGACTATTCTACTCCAGTCAGTGATATTCCAGTGCTAATGAGTGGTCACTGAAGCACTAGTTGCACGTATAATCGATGATAATAATGCATCTGGGGCTGAGAGTGCCGCTCTGACGATTGCTCGGTCTTCACTTTCTGTCGTTTCTCTAGGCCTACCGCTTCCTTCTTGACGCTGTGTGGGGCCATGGTTCACCCATTCTTGCCAACATCGTCTAATAGTGGCTTCACTCTTGCTCAAATGTCGCTCTATTCCCCAATAACGCCAACCGGCTTCTGAGCCCAACTATACGACCTCTCTCAAATTCTGACATTTGCGCATATCATTCGCGCACCTGTATTCCAGGCACAGTTACTGTCTAGCAGAGTATACGGAATGAAATTCGCGAAAAATTTATGACCTGGAATCGTAATTTCTCCTCTTAAATATCCTGCCATTTGCGCAGATCAGATGCGCTGTAGCGACAAACGTTCATTCATTGGCAGCCAAAATGTAAAATTTTGCATTTTCTGTCGAAACTTGTATGCATATCAATTTGTGTCCAATTTGCTTTATATCTGCTTGGTGCGTCGTGGTGCGTCGTTTTTTTTTCTGACAGTGTATATAGCATTAATGGTAGTATAGGTTTTTGACACGAAAATCGGACCTTTACTGAAACGAAATCCTGTTTTTCTTTCTATATTTCGATTCTACGACCTAAACTATGCAAAAGTGCCAGGTTTTGTAAAACCTGTACGATAAGTTTTTAAAAAATTAGTTGTAAAAATTTCAGCTCCTTGATGTGATTGAATTTGGTATATATTCACCAATATCTCTTTTTATTTCATTGTACGAAGTAAAGGAAGTATTGTAATCACGAAAAATTCCCCGCACTATATTTCAACCAAAATATCCATTTTGACTGCTATCGAATGCAATTTAACGATGTTTCTGCCTGACATCTGTAGGAGAGGACAGAATAAAGGACTCTTTTTCTTCAAATGAATTACAAAACTGATTTAAAACGGATTCAGAAGAGAATTTTTCGTGGAGTCTGTACGCACATATGTGCGCATGCATGTATCTCGCTTAACTCAAAAACGAGTAGCCTCAGAACGATGAAATTTTGTATATAGAACTACTATAAAATGTAGTTGTGCACCCACCTTTTTGGTTGCAATCGGAAGCACCAAATATATATATATATATATATGGCTCTGTGAGCTCATTTTTTTATTCTTATATGCTGGCAAATTGTGCAATTTTTGCTTTAAAAATGATTGAATTATGCTGTTCTTATCTTCCGGTTAATGTTTTTATGCCTTTAGGTGACCTATATGCAGTATTTGTAGAATTATGGACAACTTAAATGTTGTTTAAATGCGGCTAAGCCTAATTTTTGTTTACCATAACAGGCATATTTGTTTACATTTGAAACTTATTCGAATAGTGAAGTAATTCTTTCCGCACATTCATTTTGTCGTGTCGAACCAAAAGGAGACTTTTAGTTTTGTGCACCGAAAAATCAGCCTTCTTGACTGCTGGCCCAATGGCTTGTTTTTGCGTAGAAACTGTAATTTTAATTGCAAAATTTGTTTTTTAATTGTTTTAACTGCACTTGGTGTTTTATGTTTTTCTATATCTATCAATTTTTAATGAAAATATTTTGAGTGTTATGCATTTTTTGCCTTGCCGTGAAGTGAGAGCTGAATTTAATTGAATGGGAAATCTATCTGTAATGAAATTCTAGGAAATAATTTGGAAATGCAGGAAAAAAGTGCGTATAATTTAATATTGTGCAATAGCTAGGTCTTCTTCGCATCATATTTTTTTATTAAGCTTACTTGATCCCTTACTTCACATTAGGTTTAATACAAATAAAATTCAGATATTTTTTGGTATTTTTCAAAAATTGTATTTTTAGTAATTTTTACAATTTTTTCCGAAACCGATTTTGAATTATAAGCTATAAATGTTTTAGACGATGTATTTCGCGAAAAATTAGAGTTAATTATTCATAATCTCCTAAGATATATGTGAATTTATATATTGGTGCGTTTTGAAATTTGCATCTTTGTTTTAAACAATAATAATGCTAAATGTGGTTAACGGATCTAAAAACAGCATAAGTGAATTATTTGAAAGAATAAACGGTGTTCGTGCATGAGTTTTGATTGTGCCACCCTTGCACAATGAAAGGGAAAGGAAAATTGGTGGCCGTAAGTTAAGAATTTCGCCAAGTGAATTATTTTTGGCGCAACTGAAAAAAAGTGCGCTAAGATAAAAGTTTGAATTTTTCGGTAATTTCCTCACCAAATTTTATAAAATTTAATATTTAGGAATAGTTTGAGTCGTAGAAGAGAAATATAGAAAAATAATCATATATTCTTTTAGAAAAAAGTCCGATTTTGTGTCAAAATACCTATGTTAGTACAATGCTATATATAAATCTAATTTATATTCTAAGTTTTGCTTTCGACATGTGAAAAGCGCAAGTTAAATTCAGTCAATTATCCAAGTAAAACTGGAGATACAGAACTGTCCCATTTTCTTTGCACAGAGTTTCTTCTGGTTTATCATATATAGTAAAACTTAAATATGTTACTAGCGAGGATTATGTTTGCGCATTCATGCACGAGTTTTGTATATTAAATTGAGAAACTTTGGATTATATCATATCTCTTCACGACAATCCGTTCAGAGCTTAAATCTGTTCAAAGCATTTCGGATTTATCGTTTCTAGCCAAATTCTAATATGTTATTTTTGATATAGAAGCCTTAAATAAAACTGAAACGTTTTGATTTATATTTTAATACATTATTTTATTATGTTATGGGCTTTAGGTGGAGTATAAATTCCGGTTGTCCAGTTTTACCCGAAATCTAATCAACTCTTTAAAAGAATGCAGAAAGCTTAAGAACGGAAAATGAAAACATTTTGGAAGTTTCATTTAGGAGTTATCGTGAACAAAATGTCATCCCACACATACAGACATCATTTTAAAAATTGTCAAAATGTGTTGCGGAGACAGAAACTCAGTGACTGAAAAGTCGCAACCGAATTTTTGGATCAAAAATATTATTTACCTTACCTGCACACTGAGGCACTGAGGCTGGGGAGAGGTAAAAATTACAAGTCTAAACAAATGCGTTAATATTTATGGAAAATGTCTTATTAGTCTAAAGGAGCTTGTCCCTGAAGAGCGATTTTGGGTCGAATCATTAAAAGCGTTGCATCACTTTTCAAACTGTTGCCACCAAATATTGCAGCTCTGTATTATATTTAAAGAAATTAAATAATGAAGAATCTGCATAAATGTATGCATATTTCTCCAAATGTGATAAAGCAACGGCATCCACAGCCATCCAATTTTGAATTACGTACCTTTCCACTCGAATATGTGCATCTGGAAGCCTAAATTTGGAATTTGTTTTATTATCTATTTCATATTTTGTAAAGCTTTAACGAATTTTTGATGAAAAAACTCAAACGATTTAAAAGCGAGCAATGGCAACACTCTACGGGGAAAAATCTTTTTATCTCCAGCGCGCGTTATCGGAAATTCTAAAGATAGACTCACTTTAAAATTATTTTGCGATATTGTTGTTGAACTGAATTTTATGGTTTAAGGGGTGTTGGAAGCCAAAAATCTTCAAAAAATGGCGATTTGGGAGTTCTGCATTTTTTCAAATTAGAACTGTAAAAAATCTAGTTTTATTTTATCATCGAATGCTTTGATAAATGAGGATTACTACATAAACATGCGTTTTTCTCCAAACGTGATTTTTTTAAACTCGATGTACCTTTTCTCAGGAACTACTGCTCCCAGGTACGTAAACTTTTTATGGTTTATTTGTTACATTTCCTAATATTTACTGAAGTGAGCTTTTTGTGATAAACTAAGAAAACAAAATTCACATTTTTTTTGTGTGAGAAAAGTGTTAAATTTTTCTATCTTAATAAAATATTCTATAAATTAGTCTAAAATTCAAAATGTCTCGAAAGCTCATTTCAGTATAATCAGATAGGTGTACTGTAATTACACAAAAAATTTCAAGAGTGTATATACAGCAGATTTTGAGAAAAGGTACATTGAAAATGACTAGTTTAACATTGGTGGTATAGAGGATTCCAACATCCCGAGGTGCGAAGAACATGATATTTAATAAATAAAGATAACACACAAAATGTTATAAAAACGACCCTTTGGAAGTAATTGAAAATCTGAAACCTTTCAGATTTTTTTTTTTCATTTTTGATTTGAAGGAAGAGGAGATAAATATACACCCGCGTGTTCGATCAATACAATTTTAACTGCGAAAGCCATTGCACTATAAAGATATCTTGAAGCAAATGGGTAGCAGAAACCACAAATAGAAGCAAACTTACATTTACATTCGATGTCACGCATTTATTTATCTAATTTTCCATTTCTGAAAGCAAACACATGCACAAAAGAAAATTATATTTGTGTATCAGATGTATGCATTTTATATAACTGAAAACTAAAAAAAACCCTTAAAACAAGCGTACTTCCGTCTCTAAATGAAATTTGGGACCTGAGGCCAGATATAGTTTGTCAACAAATCAGGATCTGTGTATCATGGAAGTCTCTCCTAAGAGACGTTCCACCCAACAGCTAGCAAACACTTTTAAACTTAAAAGCTTAAGCTTCATGTTTTATATTTGCCACCGACTGAGCAAATTTATCTTAGATACTGAAACATATATGATTGCTAAGAAATGTTGGTAGTTATTTCTTATTGATTGTTTTTCAGCGTACATGTAACACCGCTGTAAGTTGCAAATAAACTAAAACAGATTCCAGGAGTGCTTAGAAAGCTCAACTAAGATCAAAATGGATAAATAAATAATATAAAATTAATTATGTTACTGAAAATATTTTCCACAGAGAACGCATGAAGTATTTAAAGAGTTTATATATTAGAACCATCAAATTTTGAATAACGTAATCGCCCACCCGAACATGGACACCTGAATGTCCGAATTTATTTTGTTATCTATGTAAATAGCAGGACTGCGACAACTCAACACGGCTAACTGTATCGCAGTGAGATACAAGCGCCTGGCCCCAGCCACCACCTCTGTTCTTATTGGTTGCCGTTTATGACGTCAGGTTGAAGAGATTTCATTATCTGTTTCGTTTACGTTAAGTGAACTTATACTGCTTTGGTCTTGGTTATGTATAAATGTGAATTTGTGGAGCTGGAGCTCAAGCTTTTGGCGAGCAAAAATGCCACGGGAAATTTATTTCGTCACTATATGACATCACAAGTCGTGTCCAATAAGAGCTTGGGGTGGTGGCTGGGGCCAGGCGCTTGTCAGTGAGATGGATGATGAAATGTAAGGAGAGCGGTTTGTTTTCGACTAAGAGCTAATGATTAGACAACAAAGATGTAACCTCTTGATTATCACTCTTCTGTTTTCCATTTGTGAATAATCACCAATGTAAATAGTCACTAATGTACCTTCACCAATAGCTAAATAAACTACTTTAGTCACCCAGATAAGTATCATCAGCTTAGAAAATCCCCTAGACACCGAGTCCACATCTGTTTTATATTTGTAAAACTTTAACGAATTTCTGATTAACAAACTCAACGATTTCAAAGCGAGCAATGGAAACACTGCACAGAAAATAACATTTTTATCTCCAGGGCGCGAGACTGCCTATCGGAAATTTTAAAGATATGATGTTTTTGAATATTTTGTGATATTGATGTCGAATTGAATTTTTAATAGTTCAACTGCGAAGACCATGATATTTAAAGACATTAAAGTCACTTGACTGAGTAACTCATGCTATCTCCAATTTTGTATAGTTTCCCTCTGGCCGCCGAGAAATCTCCAGTACCTTTCATTTCTCGAAATTACTGGAAGGCATATGAGAGTCGGATACGGTTACATACAGGAATCAGTTCCGGTTACTGAAACACAATACCAATTATAGTTATCCAGGGACTGGACCAAAATGTCTCAAAACTGTTGCGAAGTCCGGAAACTTTAGCCGATTTCTCGCCGAATTTGGCAACAAAAATTAGTTGCCCAAACCATTGCTAGCTTGGCGATACACCGCCAATTTAGCTACACAGTAATTTAAATCAGTGCTAAAATACACTTGCCCTGTAATCTTATTTTTCCGGAAAACTTCGCTATCTTAAGGCCGTTCATCTTACGTTATACAAAATCCATAACAATATAATAGTTCATACGGAGGATCTTTCCCAAATTAGAGGTGGAATTAAGAAGTGTCTGTACAATGGCGGAAATACTGAAATTAACAGTAGCATATAAGTTTTTTTTTTTGAGGCATTAAAGCAACCTTTCGTGCTGCTTATTGTTTTTGTCTTTGAGGTATTTATGAAGGTAAAACGAGTTATTAGAAACTATTAACGAATACATTAAATTTATAACAAAGCGATGTGTATTATCTGATAGGACAATTTTGCTTGAAGGAATATATTGTTTTGTAGGAGTTCTAATTATGCCTAAAAAATTCTACGAGTGATTTCTATAACCGTTTTGTAAATTTTATATAAATTAGTATTAGAATTTTCCAGTACCTTCCATTTCTCGACATTACTGGAAGGCATATACTGTTAAAGTTATATACAGGATGGTCATAAAGAAACTTTGTCAACATCTGCACTTCTTGCGTCCGTTCCGGTCAACCGATACAGATGAGATTGCAAATATAGTTATTCGGAGATATGAGCTCGAGATTCTGTGAACAGCAACACAGGGGCGCTCACGGTTACGGTTATAGTTAAAGAAACTCGAAAATGTCGAATGGCAACGCCAACGTTTTCCGGTCGCAAAATGTTCAGTGCATGCGAAAATCTTAAATAGCGCTGGAACGGTACCAATATGTCCCAAAACTGGCGTGTTATGTATGATTCTGAATAAAAATGCAAATCTTGTACGGCAAATACGTAAGCGTACACGTGTGTGTAGGCGAAGCCAGCAGAAAAAAAAGCTTTTGAAGCGCGTGGAGGGTAAGACGAATTGCGTTCCCTAGCACACCTCGGCGAATTTCCTGGTGTTATCTTGCAGCAACCGATTAAATTCACATCGGATGAGTAAAAATGAGTAACCACCAACGTTTAGATGATGGAATGAGGCAGCGAATTGTCGGGAGGCTAGAAGCAGGTCAGATATTCAGAGAGTTTAATTTAACGCCCAGTCTCTAGTGTAACCTATGGATACAGTTCCAGGATACTGGAACGGATTTCTGGTTCCAGGATCCATCGAGAGAAAGCCTGGGCAATGTCGTCCAAAAGCCACGACGGCCAGAGAAGATTGCTATTTGTCTATTTTAGCGAGGCGTAACAGAGGATCTACAGCTTCTCAGCTCTCTCGGGACCAGTATGCAGCCACAGGAACCCGTGTAACAAAGGTGACTGTTTCCAAAGGACTGAATGAGAGAGGGTTGTTTGCCAGAAGACAGGCTGTTTGCGTCCCGCTAACGTGTACGGACAGGACAGTTCGATTAGCATGGTGCTGGCAGCATAATGGTTGGAGTTATGGAGCAATGGGCGACCGTTCTGTTCACCGACGAGCCCCGTTATCGATTTTCGCCGTACTTTCATATGGAGAGAGCCAAGGACCCGCTGCCTACCCTCCAATGCCCGCAAAATCAACAATTATGGCGGTGGCGCTGTAGTGGTCTGGTCAGGCATCATGTTGGATGGCCGCACACCTCTCCAAGTCTTTGACAGAGGTTCTGTGACTGGTGTATGGTATAGGGATGAGGTCTTGGAGCCCTATGTTCGCCTTTTGTGGGGTGCAGCGGACTCCGAGTTCATCTTACAGGACGATAACGTGAGGCCACATAGAGCTCTTCTAGTCGACGAATTGCTCGAGAGTGAGGATATTCGCCGGATGGATTGGCCAGCCAGGTCTACAGATATCAACCTATAGAGCACGTCTGGGACGCTCTGGGGAAGGTAATTGCAACCCACAACCCCCTTACGAGAACCATCCAGGAACTGAAAACAGCGTTGCTGAATGAGTGGGACCAGTTGCCACATGCACTGATAAACTGCCTTATTTCCAATATGACATCACGCTGCGAGATGTTATGGCTGCAAGAGGGGACCATGCCTCTATTAACCCATTTCTTTTGTATCTTCTGCAACCGCTGTTTCAGACTTTCGGACTCCAATGAGTGTTACACACGAACATGTGTGTCTATTATAACTGTTGAATGTTTATTTTGTTTATATTATATCAACTTATGTACACACCAAATTTTATTAAAATCTGTCCAGTAGTTCTGGAGATCGTAGATCAAATATCAAAATTCTCTTAATTTATTTTACCAGTGTACTGTATACACCTATAAAGCATTCCCTCACGCCTGCTGTTGGGGTGTAAGTAGTTTAGACGTCCAGCTAGTGGGAACGCTACTACATCACCACTTAGATTTACCTGTCAATTTGACTACGACTCACGCTTGACTCCACTCGCCTTTTAATTGGGGAGAAAGTAAGGACTTATTATATTCCAAGTGAATGCCCTCGTGGCTTAAGTGGTTATCAAGTCCAGCTAGCAAATAAACGATCCTTGATTCGAGTCCCGGCTAGGGCCCAGGTAATTTCTCATATTTCCTGGCTTCAATAACAATAAAAATGTTTGTACATTGGCACCCAAATTGCAATGTGACGGACGAGAATTCTACTCCACTTGCAAGTGGGTGACTAAACCTCCTGCCTTTTCAGTCGCCCTTAAATTGGGGAAGAATATAAGGAATTATCGAGTTCTCATGATGTAAATTATTAATAAATCTAGCTTCCAAGCAGACGACTCGTGGTTCGATTTTCCGTGGAGTTATGGTTGATTTTTCACATTATTTAGTCTGGTTATGGTTGATTTTGCAAACTATTACTATTCATTATTTACTCTTATTTATTTATTATTTTATTATTTACTCCAATATTCTCCTCTTACCTTCAGTTTCAATTGATTCAACAGCAAAATAACATCGCAAAAGATTTCTACTACTAATTCAGCACCACAACTTACTATTTGTGCTTCGAGTAATGCTTCTATTAATTGCATGAAACTAATACAGAAAATTTGAAACACTAGTAATTCTAGCAGCACGAAACTGTAAGAAATTCACTATCTATGTACAAATTACAAATAAGTAATGAGCTATAAAAACCTTAGCAAATATTTTATTTCATTGTTTTCAAACAGCTTCTTTTATTATATTGTTTTCACATATGTATAAAAAATAGCTGTATTGAATTCTTCTGACGAAACTGTAGAGTCATTAGGATTTTTTTGAAAGCAGAAGAATGAAAAATGAGTAACGCCTTCGCCGGGAATCGAACCACGGACCTCTCGGTTACGCGTCGAGCGTGCTGACCACTGCACCACGAAGACATTGGAAGAAGAGGAAAGAAATACATCATAAAACTATTTTTACTTAAAATATGTGGGTTGCCCTATGCCTTGATATAGGTAGAAGCAGTCTTCAGGTAATTCATGTAATGAAAATATATAAATATTAATTATTATTATTTTTATTATTATTATTATTATTATTATTTTACATTTTGTTTAAAATATTCAAACAGTATTTTAGCTTTCAATATTAATTCTTCATTTAGGGAGCTCTATAAGTGGTGGAGTAATTAAAGGAAAACGGGCTGGCTGCATGGTTTTCTCCCATGAAAGATTCCTTTAGAAAGTCCTCCATGCAGGTAACCCTCCTCTTAGGCAGATAGCCCTGGTGTTCTTTGCCATGAGTATAAATAATGGAATATTTTTATATGACATATTTTAGACATTTATTTTAAATTTCTAAATGCTAGACATTAGTTTAATATGAATTGCTAGCTATCACTATAATATTTCAGTTTGCTAAAATAATATTTTTGACTTGAAATTGAAAATAAAAATATATTTAATACGTAATTATTCATATAAGCAGCAAGCATTAATACAAAAGACCTGGACATTTTGTAAAAGATTAATTTAACCATTTTTGTAACCTCTTTTAATGTCAGATTTGTATTTAAAGTAAATGAGTGCACAAAAAATTTCCTGTGATGTAGAATTAAATTTAACGAACATGAATAATAATTTATTTTTAGCAAGAACTAAATCAATTTATTGCACAAAGTTCGTAGCAAAATTTTAGCTTTCTGTTGAGTATTCAGTAAACTTTATTTTCTCCAAAAGACTTTTTTTTCCTCAAAGAAAATAACATTTTTCATAGTAGTATACTTTGTGTAAAATAGAGTACTTTCATTTTTTACATTATCTTTGAGAAAATAGCATCTTACTTTTTCCCTAAAATTCCCTTTCTTTCAAGTGACTCCCCCTAAAAGGTTTCTGTTTGAACTGAAAAGCCATTAGTTTTTCTAGATATTACTTTGGAAAAAATCTGCAACAAATCGATCGTTTAAATACAGTATCATCACTAGTTCTCTAAAATTACCTTTTAAGATTTATAAAGAAATAATTTTAGAAAACATTCTCATTGATAATTTATTAATTACAGATTACGTCTCAAAATTTATGCGTCCTTATTGCTCTGGAAAAGTTAGCACATTTATCCGGTAGAAAATATATATATTTTAAATTCTTCAAACTTTTGCCTTAGCTAATAGAGCATAACAACAACAGTTCTATATATATAGCAACCTGTTCGACTTTTAAAGAAATCTAATACGTAAAAACTTTTTAAATTTTCGGAATTTAATTTGGTGTCTATTATGGTTTGAGTTTAAAACAATTTGGATTTCTATTATGGTTTGGTATTTTCTCCATCCTTTCTGCATGCCTTCGTGGTGTAATAGTAGCACACTCGGCGCGTATTCGAGAGGCCCAGGTTCGAGTCCCAGTGAGAGCATTGCTCATTTTTTACATCTCCTGTTTTAAAAAGTCCTAAAGACTCCGCAGTGGCGCCCGAACTAAAAAAAGGTGTTGGATGATGATCCTTCACCACCAGGACTTGACGATTGGGTCTCTTCATTCCCTGTCGCCCTTTAACAGGGGGAGTATATAAGGTATTTTCTCCCTCCTCTCTGCATGCCTCCGTGGTGCAACGGTAGCACACTTGGCGCGTATTCGAGAGGCCCAGGTTCGAGTCCCGGTGAGGCATTGCTCATTTTTCAGGTACTCCTGCTTCAAAAAAATTCCTTATGACTGTACAATGGTTTATGAGGTAGCCATCAGGTAAGGTTTGGTAATTTTCATTTAATCTGAGTACGTGATATTTTCAATTCAATACCTTATGATGGTTTGGACGTTCATTACACTTTAGTGATTTTCAGTAATTTCATGTTCTATTGCGGTTTACAGGTAAACATCTATTACGGTTTGGTAACTTTAAATTAATATGATTTGGTAATTTTCAGTCCAGTAATTCAAGACAGTTTCGACATATTACGGTGTGGTAATTTTATGGTCTATTATGGATTTACTGGTAGACATCCATTAAGATTTAGAAACTTTCACTTAATGCATAAGACTGAGAACGTGGTAATTTTCAGTTCAATAATGTAAGGCGTTTATAACGTCTATTACGATTTGGTAAGTTTCAGTTAATATTAAGACTGAAAACGTAGTAATTTTCAGTTAACTAATTTAAGACGGTTTAGACATCTACTATGGTTTGGTAATTTTACGGTCTATTATGGTTTACGGGTAGACTTCTTTAATGGTATGGTTTTCATTTACATTACATTACATTTAATTTTCAGTTAACATGGTTTGATAACTTTCAGTTCAATAATTTTAAACGGTTTGGACATCTGCTACGGTTTGGTAATTTTATGATATATTACGATTTATCGATAGACATATATTAAGGTTTAGAAACTTTCAGTTAATAAGTAAGATTGAAAATGTGGTAAATCAGTTCAATAATTTGACATGGTGTGGACATCTACTGCGGTTTGATTTTCAGTCAATACGTAAAAATGAAAGTGTGGTAATTTTCAGTTCAATAACTTAAGGTGATTTCACGATCTATTACAGTTCGGTAATTTTCAGTTAATATATAAGACCGAGAACGTAGTAATTTTCAATTCAGTCATTTAAGACGGTATCGATATCTATTACGGTGTGCAATTTTGGCGGTCTATTATGGTTTTATGGGTAGATATCTATCAAGGTTTAGAAACTTTAGGTGAATACGTTATAAGTTATTTCTTCTGTTTTCTTTGCATGCCTTCGTGGTGTAGTAGACAGTACCCTCGGCGCGTATTCGAGAGATCCGTGGTTCGAATCCCAGCGAGGGCATTGCTCAATATTTCATCTCTCCTGCGTTAAAAACGGTACCTAATGTCTCTACACTGGCGCCCGAACTAAAAATATGGTGGTGATGCTGCACCACCAGGATTTGGTGATTGGGTAATCTAATCCCCAGCCGCCTTTAAAAGGGGGAGTATATAAGGTGTTTCTCCCACCTTCTTGGCATGCCTTCGTGGTGTAGTGGTCAGCCCGCTTGGCGAGTATTGGAGAGGCCCGTGGTTCGAGCCCCAGCGAGGGCATTGTTCATATTTCATTTTTCCTGCTCTGAAATAACCTAATGTCTCTACAACGTAAGACTGAGAACGTGGTAATTTTCTGTTCGATAATTAGAGATGGTTTGGACATCTATTAAGGTGTGGTAATTTTATCGTCTATTACGGTTTATGGGTAGACATCCATTACGATTTGGTAATTTTTAATTGAAACATAAGACTGAGTATGCAGCAACTTTCAGTTCAATAATTTAAGACGGTTTAGGTATCTATCACGGTTGGTAATTTTACGGCCCATTACGGTTTGTTTATATTCAGTTCAAGAATTTGTCATCTATTACGATTTGGCAATTTTGTTGTATATTACCGTTTACGGGTAGACATCTATAGCGGTTTGGTAATTTTCAGTTAATAAAAAAGAAATGTTTAAGTTTTTGGTAATTTATTAGATATCTATTAGGATTTAGTAATTTTCAGATCAATAATTTACGTCGGAGGCACATTATTTCAGCAAATATGGAAAGCTTTTTTTAATAATTAGAAATTTTTAGTATCATCTGGAATGAAAATAAAGAATTACAGTACATGAGTGCCATGAAAAGAGCAAAATACAATTTATCCAGCTTTACAAAATATTTCTTTTCGATGCGTTAACTTTTAATTCTATTTACTCAAAATCAATTTCTTTCAAAGCCAAATGCCAAAGAATTTATTAAAACTAACAGTTTAAAGAAAAAATACAGATATTTATTCTTTCTTTCATTTTCTAAGTTGCCTTTATAATCTTCATCTTAGTTTTTATTTATCTAATGCTGAACTGTAAACATCAAAATCGGATTTAATGCATTATATTTACAAACTACTTATATAACACGTAAAACAGTTTTAACAAAATTTTTTTAAACATCATTTGTAATTGCATTAAATAGAAGCAAAAGTTTTGCTCATGCCATTAACTAATCAACAATGCTCAAGTTTAATTTTAACTTTAACTAATATTTTATTTTAATAACTACAGCGATAATTTTATGTTTTCAGTTAAAAATAAACTTTTTTGTAAATACAGAAATTCACAATTATAAATTTGTAGTAAAACTAAAAATATAATTTTATATTTCTTGTTGTTTCATTTTTCATTATTCGTTTTTACCATATTCCCGCCAGCGGCCGAGTAGTTAAGACAAAAGAATACGGGAAGTTCGACATTATGAACAGTTAATAAGCTTGACTAGCGGACGGGCTAGAATCACGATTGCATTTTCTAGTTTTCCCAATGTGGAATTCGAATGCCAGACAATTTTCCTTAGAAAATCCTCCACAAATGCAAACAGAATCTTAAATAGAGAACCTTAGAGTGCTTTGCTATATCCGAATAACCTAAACTAACCATATCATTACTTAATATTTCGACAATTTTACCTCTACTTTTTACTTTATGCAGTAAAAATATATGCTACCATTTTTTCATTTATACTGCTATATACTGAGATCATACTTTAGAGTAATAAACTTTCGATGAGGAGTTAGTTAGTCGGAAATATATACAGTGGTGGCCAAAATTGTAGACACTTTTGGAAATTTTTATGTTTTTGAACTTTGTATGCTCATAGAAAATGTTACGTTTCGCAAAACGCAAACTTGTATATATCATTTTAAAGAGAATTTATTGCTGAATTCAATACAAAACACAAAATTCAATTATTTGCAATACAAAAAAAGTTATATGTACTTTAATATAAATAAAAAACAGTTATGAAGTGGTTTGTAATGTCTAGCTTTCCTGGCCAATCACTGTTCTTGTTCTGTGAACCAATCAAATGTTAGTAACTGTCAGTAGAAGCTGATATCATGTTTACACTTGAAACAATTCATTATTTTGCTTTGTTCTGTAGAATGAAGATCTGTTTCTTATACACTGTAATTACAAGTAGGAATTTTTGTAAAAATTTTTAATATTTAGTCAAGAAGCAATGACATCAAATAAAAGAGTAGATTGGACACCTAGAAAGAGATGTAATATTCTTGTGTTACGAGAAAGTGGTCTTTCCTATACTGAAATTGCAAGACAAGTGGGTGGTTCAGTTACTACATCTGGAGTCCGAAAGTTTTGTTTACGATATCAGGAGACAAAGTCAGTAAAAAACAAAGAAGGAAAAGGCCGAAAAAGGTGCACCACATCTATTGATGACAGAAAAATAAAAAGACTATGTCTCCAAGTTAGAAAAATGTCATCAGCGGCCATCAGAAGTGATCTGAATGATGCTGGTGTTTCTGTCAGTTCAAGAACAATCAGGAGAAGATTAACAGATGTTGGACTGAGAGGTAGAATTCCACGAAAAAAGCCTTATCTTAATTTTCAGCAACGAAAAAAAGACTACAGTGGGCAAAGGAACACATTAATTGGACAGATGATCAGTGGTCACAAGTTATATGGAGTGATGAAACTAAGATATCGTTATTCGGTAGAGATGGGCGAAGATATGCAAGACGTAGAATAGGAGAAGAGCTACATCCTGACTGCATTCAAGCAACTGTGAATAACCCAGTTAGTGTTATGATTTGGTCATGCATGTCAGCAAATGGTATTGGTCGCCTTCATGTCATCGATGGGACACTGAATGCCAGAAAATACATTGACACTATTCTAGAACCAAAACTTCTATCTTCCATCAGAGATCGCTTTCCCAACAATGCTTCGTTTATTTTTGAGCAGGATTCTGCTCCTTGCCACACGGTCAAAATATCGAAAGAGTGGTTTCGTACAAAGAGCATTAAATTGTTGTCATGGCCAGGAAACAGTCCTGACCTCAATCCTATCGAAAATTTGTGGCACCGTTTGAAAACTCTTGTCTGAATGAGGCGCCCACCAAATAAAAGGCAACTAATTGGGGCTATAATTGTTTCCTGGCATCATGTAATAACGAAAGAAGAGCTTAAAACTCTACTCAGCTCAATGAAATGTCGATGTGAAGCTGTAATCAAAAGTAAAGGATACCCTACTAAGTACTGATAACTCACTGCAATCATCGCTATCTAATGTATATCGATAACTACTATCGTTTAACTTTTTTTGTATTGAAAATAATTGAATTTTGTGTTTTGTATTGAATTCAGTAATAAATTCTCTTTAAAATGATATATACAAGTTCGCATTTTGTGAAACGTAACGTTTTCTATAAGCATACAAAGTTCGAAAACATAAAAATTTCCAAAAGTGTCCACAATTTTGGCCACCACTGTACTCGATATATAGCATCAAAATAAAAACGATATAGTAAAACGTTTTAGTGGCAAATTAAAGTCTAAGAAAATTTTCATAATTGCATTTTTTTGGCCTGCGTGAATGATTTAATGCATAAAATAACACATTACTTTGCATGTGGAAGTCGCTTAATGTGATCGTGGTTAGTGTTATCATTCGGATATTAGTATCCGAAACATTCGGATATTGTTATCCTTTTCTACACGAAAACATGGAAACATACAGCTTATTGTGATCAACAATTCAATTAATTTGGTCAAAATATTATAGGATTTTTTTTAAACTATTTGAAAGTCTTCAAATAAAAAATGATGTCTGCAAATAAGTTTAAAATATATTTTAAAAAATACCAAGCAACGGATAAATATCGCCAAGTAAGGATTAAGTTGCCAAACATCTTGGTTTTGATTTTAATTAACTATTTTAAGCTGGGCAAAAAGGTAACCTTTGTTTGAAATACATTTTCAATAACTCTATGCATTTTGAGAGAATCAGACGCAGATCTCTTTTCTTAAGGAGGAAAAAGAAATTCTTCAGAAAATTTTTTCCTTGCTGAAAGAAAGCGTTCTAAAAATCTATGCCTAATTAAGGTTGCGTTTTGGGATAATTTTAAATTTTCCCTTGGCAAGTTGTCTTTCAATGAGGAACGCCCTCCGAGTGTTCAAATTAGAGTGCAGGATTAGTCACATAATTTTCAGAAACGTCATGAATCTTTCATAAATGTACTTTTGTATTAAAAATTCGTTAAAGATTTACAAAATGTGAAACAAATAATAAAACAAATTCGAAATTAAATTTCGGCTTCCAAGTCCCATGTTTGGAGGACTACGTTATTCAAAATTTTATTGGCTCTAGGTATGATTGTTTTTCACAAAGCGAGAAACATTCGTGCAGATGCTTCATTACTTAGTTTTTTAAAATAGAATATATGGCGACGACATTTGGTGGTAACAGCCTGAAAAGTGAAATAAAGGAGTAAGCGCAGCGACGCAAATGCCGTTTTGAGACTAATAGTCCTTTGGGTCTAACGCTCCCTTCAGGTAAAGAATGTTAACACAGTATGCATGCATTAAATAGGTTACTGTAAAATGTTATTTTATGAACGTGAAGAGAAAATGCGGCGATAATTGAGATCTTGACATTTTAAAATACATTTTTAAATAAGTATTGGATAATTCCGCTACTGTTACGAATTCTTCCTTAATACTTTTATAATATGACTTGAAAGTGATTATTAAAATAAAAGCAGAAATATATAGCAATGATTAGAGTGAAAAGATTGACTATGATGTTGAATGTAAAATGAGGATTTCTTAGTTATGAAAAATTACTTTTCACATTTTTCGTATTTTTTTTTGAATAACTTACATAAGTAAATGTGGCAGCTGAACAGGAGTTTTAACAAATGACATGGCAGTATTCAGAACCTTCCATTTGGCTTTCATAATGAAATATTTAAGTGCGTTCTGGCAGGAAAGTGACAGATATTAATGAAGGAAAACACGCGCTGTCTCATAAAATGTAAAGCTTTAATTCCCCCCCCTCGGCCGCCAAAGTAAAAGATGCCTATCAAGATGCAGAAATTCGGCATATTTTGCGCACACATATCATTCTTATTCCAAATTTCTTTCCTAATAAATTTATCGAGGTTTAATAAATGCGAAATGTTACACATTTATTACGTGAATAATCTTTCGAGAAAAACTACGAATTCACTAAAAAAGTAATATCGTATTTACTCATGTATTCCTACCTTGAACACGGGGAGAAAATACGTGGAATATAAGGAGTACATTATTTCTGAAGAGATGGTTTAAACAAAACACATATCACATTAAAAATTACATGTAAAGACACACAAATATTATTATATGATGTATTTTTAAGGAATTATCAATTCCAATAACCTTCGGTTTTACTTACACAAAATAATTTCCTGCTCTTAAGGTTCAAAACCAACAGGCCACGTTATCAAGCTTGCATTTTCGAGTTTACAAAAAAAGCAACTAAATTTATTACAAAATGTTAAACTCATTTACAGTAATCTTCGGTACTTTTGTTTTTGGACTTTTTTATTCACTTTTGCTAAATTATTACATGCAATGCAGGAATGATTGCAGCAGAAAGTCGTCATCTGAATAGATCCATTATAGGTTGAACTCCAAAACTTAAGAAGGACTGATAGGATTCTAGGCAATGATATTCCACAAGAGGAAATATAAAAGTTTGCGCCGATTTGCAAAGATAAAGTTGAGTGAAAGAAAGATATGACATATTTGTTATAAGCGATAATAACGCCAAATATGGCTTACGCACTTTGTTAAAATTATTTGAAAGTAATGAACGATGTCCTTTCTTCCTCTCGTTTACAATGAAAAAAAGGAAAGGAAATAGGTTTCTAAGGATAAGAAGTTCGTTAAGTGAATTATTTTTGGCGCAAACTGGAAAAAATGCGCCAAGACAAATTTATAAATTTCTCACCAAAAGTTACAAAATTTGATATCTAGGCATAAATTGAGATACAGAATGGAAATATGGAAAATAAAACTGGTGTGTTATTTCAGAAGTAGTTCGATTTTGCGTCAAAATACCTACGCTAGTATGTAATATATATCCGAAGTCGCGTTTTCGAAACATGGAAAACGCAAGTTAAATTTCGGCAATCGGCCCAGTAGAACGAGGGACATAGAATTATCCCATTTTTTTGTGCAAGGTATACATTACATGTTTGCATTGTTTTAAGAGATTTATGCAAAGGGGGCAGATCAGTATTACATACCCTTGAAGGGGGAGGTAGATATATAAGACAAACACAAAGGTTTGCAGCAGTTTGAGTGGAAAAAAGATGATGTTCACACAAAGTTTCGACAAATGATGTGGTACATTAAAGTGATATCATAAGTGTGTGCGCTGTTTTAATAGCTTCAAATCAATGGTAATTGCGCTACGGAAGAGGTAATGCCTACAACAGAATGTTTGAATGATTCTGCGCGACGTCGTCATGTCAGTGATGAACTGGAAGTATGACTCATTATCAATAGTATTACCGAAGAGTTCGGCATTGTTCAGCTAAACTACATCTGATTGAATCAATATGAACCATCTAGTTAAAAAAAATAATTAAAGATAATTTTCTCCTTCTCTCTTTTTACTACTTCATTGTTGATTATTTTGTATTTAAGGCTTGTACATTTTATCTCAGAAAGGAAAGTATATAATCAGTTTAATTAGAAACTTGCTTATTATTAGAAATAAATTTTGCAATTTCAAAAGCTGCAAAATTTCTTTTTTCACTATTACCTATGAAAATACGTAGATTCAGGTATTATCTAACTCTTGAAAAGTCAGAGAAAAAGATAACTACAAATATTACTCGAGTTTAATAAATTGTTCGAACTTCCTATCTTAAAATACACATTTTCTAATCCATTCCCCCTCTCCCCCCCGCAGACACAAATTCCTCGTGGGTAGTTATCCAGGAATGGCTGAACCCTTTCGTCCCGAACGGTACACATGTGTACCACGGATGTTTAGAAATACCTGCAGGACATATTTAACATTATAATTAAACGAAAAGTGCATCGCTACGGTATTTTAAGTACCACGATATCATCCCAGTGTATAACACCATGCGGATTTCTCTAAATGTAAGGTTATGTTTGTAATAAACCACTGAGAGCATGTACTACACATTTTACAGTAAATTTGTGCAAGAATAAACTTGATGTTATACATAATTTAATTCTCTAATACTTATAATACGTTTAAAAAAGAAATAGAATATCAGGTATGTATGAATTACTTAGAATTTTGAAATTATTTATCTTTTTATTTATATGGTATGTATATGTACCAACTGGTATTATTACCGGTACATACGTGTACCATAATTTAAGCGAATTATGTTGTTGTTGCATATGCTCACTTGTCTGACAGAGTCAGCCCAAGTCCACAAAAATTCTCGTGTCAAGGAGCGCTAGATTACGCCTGTCGTTAGCAATAGTCTTGAGCACCTAACAGGTGACATTACGATTTGGCTCAGTTCCGCCTCCGATTTTGATGGAGAGCACTACGGGGGGACAGGTCTGAGGGTCTCCCACTCCTCTCCCCTTCCACCAAACCACATGAGAGGACTTTCGGCTCGCCGCATATTTAAATTGCCGCCATGCCGCACCGACACTATACATTTACAAACATCCATGCCTTCTCCGGGATTCGAACCCGGGCTCTTCGGCATGGCAGTCAGCGACGCTAACCACTATACCGGTTGGGCGGCTTAGGCAAATTATTGTTACAGTCAATAAATTATGCGGCTTTGGGTACATATATGGCCAGCCGTTAACAAAATTGCTTTTGTTTTCGTCCGAAAATCAGTTATTCATATTCAGGGAGGAAAGGGTTAACTTGTCTTCTGTTTGTCGTCTCATTACTAGAGTTGCTCTGAGCCGGAAATCTTAACTAAACTATTGAGGAAGGAAAGAACATGTATGTACAGCTAATCCTTGCAAAGGAATCGAACCCATGCTTATATTTTAGACTCCGCTGACCACTCCACCCTCTAGAGCTGCAGTTTGCGAGCATATAATTTTTTGTAGATGTTGCTTGTTTACAGAGAAATGTGATACAAATTAACAGTTTTTAATTTACATATTTACTCTATGTGGGAATATAAAGAAATTTAATTAATCAGCTTACAAATTGAGTGAACCGCTATGACGGCTTCCGACCACAGACATGAACCAAACAGAATTATATACCAACACAGCGGAGAAAACTCCAGATATGCCATGTTGAATATTACATACTAATAGCAGTTTCTATAGCTTGACAATTGCAAGCATCAAGCGTTATCCTGATTATTTGCTTTAAATTCTGCTCATTTGAAACATAATATTATTCACGAAAGTTCCTGCTTACTCATTGTCTTGAGATTTTCTCTATTTCACCAAGGGCTATTCTGTTTTTGAGTGTGTTAAATGTCCATATTGCCCAGAGACAGTCCTTTATATGTCAGGTTCTTGTATGTACACAATGAATATGATAATGATCCATGTCACTTTCCTTTCCGCATTCACAGAAAGGAGTATCCATAAGTCTGAATCTTGAGGTATACTGGAATGGTCCATGACCTGACTAGAATTGCGTTAGGCTAGCACGGTGGCTCTTGATTTCCATGTTAACTTTTGGCAGTTAGCGAAATGTCCTTTGCCCTACCTCTGCCTCTAACCATCTACTTTGACAAGCAAACTTGTTAAAGTTGTTCGTTTAATGTGAGACCAAGGAAGTTTAGTTGGTAGTTCTAGTAAATCCATATCATTAGCTGCCTGCTTGGCTAAAAGGTTAGCGGTTTCATTGCCTTCAATCTCTGTATGAGCGGGAATCCATTTTAAAGGGGTCTTTGTGAGATAGGCATTGCCAGAAGCTGTTTTTGAGTTCGGTATACCAAGGGGCTCGGGCCGTTTTGAACCTGCGAAACCGACACACATGATGCCGAATCACTGAGTACGAAGAATACCTGCTGTTGACATGTGTTAGCGTACCTAATCGCAGCACTGAAAGCTAGAAAATCAGCTTGGTATAGCGAGTTCTCCAAGGCCTACTTTCCCCTTCCACTCAAATGTCAGAATACCATTTTCCAGTCTACAGAAGGCGCTGCTCGTGCCATTCTCCGTTTTGGAGGTATCTGTGAAAAGGTTATTATTGTTGCTTTGAACTGGCTCGCCGTTTTTGCTGATACCATCGGAACGATTAAAAGTAGCTGGATGAAAGTTACTGCAGATGGTTTGCTCCTCGCAATCCAAGTGGTGATAATTGGGACCCCAGAGTGTTAACGTTTGACCCAGCCTAGTAACCCTTACATATGACAACTGCTTCCCTTTCATTATGCCCCCAGAGTGTTGACGTTTGACGCAGCTTGGTAACCGTTACCACAACTGCCTCCCTTTGAACTATCAAATTTAGGGCAGAAATTCCTTCCAGTTGTTGTAGGGTTAGTGCTGACGTGGTGCGATAATCTCTGCATATTTGAAGTAACTGTTGTCTCTGAATAAAAGAGCAGGGATCTTCTCATGCCAGAGATAAGCTCACCACCCTAGACTTCAGCTCCGTAAGTGATAACTCTTTCTGTAATGGATCTATGCCAAATTTTTGGTAGCTTAGACGAGATAGTCCATTTATGTGAAGTCATTCATCTCATGTGTTGCTTAGGATGCTAATTCGAAGCTTAGGATTCCTGACATGTGGCATCCAGGAAAGTCTGTTGTCGAGCATTAGCCCAAGATATTACAATTGGGGGAACATTTAACCCGAATCCCATGGAGGTTAACACTTGGGTTGAGTATAAGCTCTCTACCGCGTCCTATAATAAAGCTTTAGTTCTCTGTGTCGAAATCTGAAGTGCTCTGGTCTTTTGGGAGAATAGGTTGAGACAGTACTGAGATCTAATTTCGTGGTTGCTCCTTCCTGCCACAACTTGCATAAGTTTCTCCCTCCTTCCAGCATGTATTTTGTGGTGCAATTGGAAGCATATGCGAGGCATATTAGAAAGGTCCAGAATTCGAGTCCCGGCGAGGGCACTTCTCATGTTTCAAGTTTCTGCTTAAAAAAATTAATGACTTTACAAGTGGCGTCCGTAGTAAAAGAAATGTAGGGATAATAATTCGTTACCACCAGGGTTTGGCGATTGCAGCATGCCTCGTGGTGTAACGGTAGCACACTCGGCGCGCTTTCGACAAGTCCACGTTCGATTCCCGGCGAAGGCACCGCTCATTTTTCTTGTTTCCAGCTTCAAAATAACCGAATGAATCTACAGGATGTTCACAAAATAAATAAATTAATATTTATTTTTCAGAAAACTATCTTTTGAATTTCTGAACAGTGAGGAAAGATTTTTTTTTTACATGGCGGTCACTGGTCATTTGTAGGCTTTCGCCTCTAATAAGGCCAGAAGTGGTGCCCATTTGACTATGAAGGCGTCTATAGGCGGTCACCGCTACCTCCTATGTGAGGACATACAGTTTACTATTTTGCCTTCTCCAGGATTCAAACCCGGGCTTTTCGGTGTGGCAGTCGTCTTTCCTAACCAATATACCTTCTGGGTGGCTGTGATAATTTCACCAGTATGATATTACGTAACAATGAAATTAAGGATATCCATTTAGCAATTAATTAATAATAATTTTATCATACATACTTTTTGATGTAAACATTTAGTGAGGATTCCTTTAAACTACAAATGTTGTCAAATAGTCGCTTAAATGCGATAGTAATTAGTACTTCTGACTATCGTAACGAAGGCAGCTGGTTCGAATCCCGGAGAAGGCATAAAAGTTTGCAAACGTATAGTAGTGAATGGTTATTGCTTAACTGTACCATGTTATGTATGGGTTTCCATTTTTTCTGTTTAATTATTTTATTTAACCAAGATAATGTGATGTTATAAACTTAAATTTTATGTACAGTTTTGTAAGTCTTAATACAACGTCAATTGTCCTTATGTAACTGCTAACTCCTTATGCAACACTTAACTTGTTTAATTGTCTTTATGTAACCATTACCTCAGCTTATTGTTTGTGTACTCTAGGTCAGTGTAAAAACTATGTTACAAGCTACCCTGTTTTTAGTTTTCCCATTTACTTGTACTACTAAGAATCTAAAATGTAACACATGGGAAAGGACACTATATGTAATTACTGCTCTGTGCAATGAACTATGACTAGCTGTCTTAGTTTCAGTTTAGTAAAAGT
>KK114752.1:9920-38210 GCA_000611955.2 Stegodyphus mimosarum
CAGATAATAAGTTCCTATGGAAAATAGATAATTTTTTCTTGGTTCTAAAAACGATCTATAATCAGATTTGATCCAAGGATGAAACAGCAGCAATCCACACTTCTCTAAGGCATTTTTTTTTAACAATATGAGTAATATTTACCCCTCATGTTTTCTCGGAAGCTTTGCAAACTATAATTCTAGCAAGGCAGGCCATTCTGGTGGCTTTTTTCCGTTGATTCAGGGTACAATTAATCCTGTAGCTATTGTGCAATCACAAACCATTTCGTTTTTCTACATCAGCTTATTTTCATAAATTTCTTGAGCACTTTCGGTGCATTCTAGTGTTAAAAAGCAGAGAATGGAGTTCAACTTAAGAAATTGGTTAGTGCGACACTAAAATGACCTAAAATAGATGATGGGACTTAAACCCACCTAAGTAACTAATTATTTTGTTCAAGAGATTGTTGAAAGTTCTATAAGATAAGAGAGATAAGAGAAATTGATTGATAAGAGAAATAAGATAAGAGAAAAGATAACATAAGAGAAATAATAAAGATAAGAGAAAGAATAGAGATAAAGATAAGAGATAAAAGAAAGAACTTCAGATTTCCAGTTAAGAATGTTCAAAATGAAAAAAAAAGAAAAATCATACAAAAATTTAATATTTGGTAAAAATTATAATTTTTATTTTGGGTACATGTCGTTAAAATGTAAACTGACTGGAGCACCTGTCTGACTGAGCATGAAATTATTTAACTAGTTAACTCGTTATATACATAACCAATAATCTGTATTAAAATATTATGATATTTTGTCATAAGCCAAAATAACGCGATTTAAGAGAATAACTACTCGTAATATAATAAGTTAAGAATTTCTTAATTTGCTGTAATAAACAATACACACTATGGCAGATACGATAGAGAGTGTTTATACAATTTTAGAACGATTTCTATAAAGAATTCTAAAAAAGCAAGTGCTTTGGAATAAAAATTTCTGGCAGCAGCTTATTGTTTAAAATGAGCAATATCGTCTGCTACTTTAAATTTCTGTCTTCTTTCAAAATGTTGCATGTAAATAAGCTGTGGATTGATGGATATATTTTTCGCTTTACTAAGAGAAATTTCTGTTCGGCCTGCGACTGCATTTCCTGTAAATTAATTAGCATTATTATGAGGTTAATTATTATGACAAGAATTTGAAGAAAAGTTGTTTAAGACTGTGATGATTTAGAATCCAATTTTATATTATTTTCATTAGCATTATAAACGAGCATGAATAACGCCCAAAAAATCTACAAATGGAGTTAATTAATTTACACTGTGATATAAATTTTATTCAAAGATCTGAAGATACAGACCTGATTAACATTTTTCATATTTGTCAGAAGATAAAACCCTCAGTTACACATTTTTGCGATAAGAATAATCTTTTTATGTCTTAAAAGAATTTTTAGCAATTGAAAATAAGTAAGTCTAACCGATTGACCAATAAGCATCAACAGTTCATGATGAAGATTTGTAATAACTTTTATCTAAGACTACAAAATTTATCGAAATCGAAACGCCACAACGTTTTATAGCTGAAAGTTTTAGTAAGAAATAAAGAAGTTTATAATTATTTACATTAAAATACATGTATTTCTTCTGCGTTCATCAAAGAAAAATTTAGTAAACAAAAGAATGAGAATAGGTTTTCATTTTTTATTTTCAAGTTTTGTCTGGCTTTGGAAATTTTTCATAATATTTACTTTTTTCAAATGGTTTAGTGATTAATTCAGCATATTATAATTATTTGAAATAAATATCAGACTGAAAATTTAATATTAATCTATTAACACGTTTGAATTACAAAATATAACCAGCAAAATTTTTTTGCAGATCCAAACCTTTAAATTTCAGACAGAAAATAAATATAAATTTTGGAATTTTTTCCTTGCGTCATTATTATTACTGTTTATATAAATTTCGGTGAATATTTAGTAAATAAAAATTTTGTTTTGTTATAAAATATTTTTATTTCGTCAAAAAAAAATCTCGATCCGTTAGCTGCTTTCAGATCGTGCATTCGGCCCACATGCAGTTTAAGTTAGAGACCACTGTGTAAATACATCCAACTAATAACTGAAAAAATAGTATCTTAAATCCCAGCAAGGCCACTATTACTTTTCCAAGTCTCTTGCTCCCGAAAGCCTAACAATCTGTACAAATTCAGGAACACTGCGAAAAAAAAAAAGACAGTTCTATATCTTCTGTTTTACTAGGCCGATTGACGAAAGCGCGACTTAGGATATGTATTAAATTTATATATAGCATTGTTCTAATGTAGGTATTTTGACATAAAATTGAATATTTTCTGAAATGACATACCAATTTTTTCCATGTTTCGATTCTACGACTCAAATTATGCTAAACTACCAAATTTTGTAAAAATCGCACGAATAATTTTTAAAAAATTAGCTCGCAAAGTTTTAGCTCCTCAATGTTAATTGAATTTGATATATATTATATTTGATATATATTTGTTATTTATTAATATCTCTTTTTACTAAACTTACTTGATTCCTTTTTTCACACTTCGAAATTTAGGCTCATTCCAAATAAAATTCTCCCTTTTTTATGATTTATTTTTAAAATTCATATTTTTATAAATTTTTCGAAAAAAAATTTGAATTAGAATCTATAAAATTTTTACCATCGTCTTAACGTAGGTGTATTTCTAAGCACATCTGCAAAAAATTAGGGTTTTATATTCAAAATTTCCTAAGGTATACGTGAATTTATATATTGACGCGTTTTGAAATTTAACATATTTGTTCAAAGCGATAATACCACAAATGTGGTTTACTCACTTTGTTAAAATTATTTAAAAGAATGAACTATGACTTTTTTTCCGCTCGTGTAGAATGAAAAAGAGGAAAGGAAAATGGGTTGGTATAAATTAAGAAGTTCGCCAAGTGAATTATTCTTGGCGCAAAATGAAAACAATTGAGCCAAGATAAATTTTTGAATTTCTCCGTAAATATCGCACCTAATTTTACAAAATTTAATATTTAGGCTTAATTTGAGTTGTAGAAACGAAATATGGAAAAAATAGCATGTTATTTCAGGAAAAGTCCGATTTTTTGTCAAAATACCTATATTGAACAATGGTATATATAAATCTAATGTATATACTAAGTCCCGCTTTCAAGACGAAAAACGTAATTAGAATTTCGTCAATCGGCCCAATAGATATACTATCCCGTTTTAATCTTCTTTCTCTCTTTCTCTTTTTTTTTTTTTTTTTTTTTTTTTTTTCGCAGTGAACATTGAATATATCCCACAGTCAGTAGCTATCGCCGCTAACGATACCCTAACTGAGGCTCCACCAGAAAGCTTTGACTACTAAAATATGAATCACATGCTTCTATTCTATTGCATACATAAATCAGTCTGAAATGCGCACATGTATGATTTACTCGTACGTGTGTATGCGCATGATAATACCTTGCTTTCTTTCTCACATCATTTGCATAAATTTTCTGAAATGAAGTTCTGTGCATTTTTTAAATTAAGACTAGCTCGTAACTTAAAGGTAACGTTACAAATTAACAGCCGTCTCCAAAAGGATGCGAGAAATTTCTCTTTGATCCGTTGAGAACTTAACCAAAGTAAACAACATTTTACCAAAAAATTCATTTATTTATTAAAAATTATAAAATTAATACAACTAGTTTTGTGTATTGTGTTTCCATTTTTTTTCTCTGTAGTGAAGAATAATCTTGTATTTAATTTACAGCACTTGATGTTGTTAAAGCTGCTGCAGAAAAAAGAAACTCCAAAAAGAGGAAAAAGAAAAAGGCAAAAGTTGAAACATCAAATGAAAACCTTGAAAATTCTAACGAAGAGGAAACTGAAAATGAAGAGTATGAAAGTGAAGGTGAACTTAAACCATTGACACTATTGGAAAAAATTAAGAGCTTTTTCAAAAAGAAACCTCCTACAGAATTTAGCGACGAAGAATCTAACCAATTAAGCAGCAATTTAGATAATTATTCTTTATAGCCAAGATGTATGTACCAAGAAATAACCATAAAACTTAGTTATTCGCCAAATCCGATTCGAAACTGACAGCTTCTTTCTTTAAAAAAAATTGCGTTTTGAAAAGAGTGAACATTTTGAAAACATTACAGTGTAGTATTTCAGAAAGAATTTTCCACATTAAGCAAGTTATCAGGTTATCCTTGTTCTGATACTAGAGCTTTAGCTCTATAACCTTACTAATCAGGTAACAAATTATTGCTATGTTTAAAATAGCACGACGAAGACTTAGAATGTTAAAACAACCTTTTATTAAACTTTTAACAAAACAAGGCACAGTACGTGCTATAGATAACCATCATTTGTGGTGGTGCAAATAAAACAACAAAAGTTAAATAAATTTAAACATTGATCCAGTAGTCTAAGACTACACAGTTAAATAAAGCTAGAAGTTCTGACGCAAGTAATTTACCAGCTCTTAAGTGTAAAGCACTGGCTCCGAGAGCATGCAAAGCCGATATAATTACATTTAGCTTGAGCGGACAGAATTCTAAATGTGCTATGAGAATGTTAGAAACTCTCTTTTTCCTTCAAAATCCCAAACCCCTCAGCTTACATACACTACAAGCTAAATTTGCTTTCTGGTGAGGAATATGGAAAGAAGAAGTTGAAGTAGAGATAAAAATCATAATATCTGGTTTGTTTAACATAAGAATCATACAAAGTGATTCATACTATAAAATTGTCTTTACAGCTGTATTTCCACTGTTGAGAAATAAATTAAAAATTAACTCAAAACAAAAATTTCAATTTAGAATTACTGTTGTTCATTTCTTTTTTTAAATGTAAAATTGTATAAGAAAATGCTAACATTTTAACAAGTAAAAAAAAAAAAAAAAACAAGATGATTGCTTTAAAAAAAAGAAGGTACCGTTTGAATAAACTTAGAGGAAAAAAAAGATATGTAGCAAATTTCCAAATTTGTATGTGACTACAAAATTTAACCATTCTGTCAATGAGTTTTATTTTCGAAATGCAGAGAACAGAATAATTAGAATTAGAAATTTAGTGTACATATAGAAAATTTTATATTTTTGTAACATAAAAATTATGTTATTGCAAAAATAATGTAATAAAAGGAAATAAAACAAATTTACCTTTTCAATACGTTCAATTTATTATTTGACTACAATAACTAAGTTTTTCGTTGATTAAAATATGCAAAAACTGAGTAATGTGTGAATTTCATATTCCGAAAGATTTTTTTGGCTCTCATCAATAATTTCTAATAAATAAACATATGTACTATTATATGCTCACCATACGAAATAAAATATTAAATTTTAAAACTTATGTTTAAAGATTTATGATCAATTTAAAGGGAAACCTTTTTTTTCCCTCTCCCTAAAATGAATTATATACCATTTTATTACAAATCTAAAATTACATGAATATTTGTATACTTCTGGAAGATATCTGTAATAAAATGCTATGAGATTAATTTCTGTCTGAATTTATTGCGATTCTTTTCAATTTTAATACAATAAGAATCACAAAACCTAATTCTCTTGCAGAACAGTGATATTTAAGACAAAAAAGTAAATATGGGCAAAGCGCTTCACTGGCTTCTAAATTAATTTAAAGCAGTCCCTTTTTGTTTAGTTTGTTGGTTTATAATACCGAAATTTTGCAGAAATTTTAGTTTTCAGTTCAAAATTTTTCCAAATTTTGGATAAGAAGCATATGAGTTTCTTTTCTGCTGACAGATTTAGTGAATACATGCAAAAGATTTTTAGCCTTTCAGTTTTTCAGAAAAAGAAAGAGGTACTGTTTTATTTAGTGATGTCTTAATTAAATGCTTCCAAGTTTTTTACTATTCTTTTCTCACGTGCTATAGATATTATTTTTGTTTTAGAGATTAAGGCCATTTAGTGAAGTGTTCAGGCAGGAAGCGGGGGAAAAGAAAGACAATATCGTCTGCTGCTTCTTACTTCACATTAAACAGTAAATTTTAAATCTCCATAGTGGACCTAAAATTCCTTGAGCTTATACACCGTGTCCACAAAAGTCCTTACCCAGTCTTTATTTTCTCAGCCGTTGGTCGTAGTAACCATTAATCGTTTGTCTGTTGTGATATAGAAACTTCAATCAAGAATAACCTGGACTGGTTTGTGATCTAAGGATAACTCCTCCATAAGAGTAATTTATAGTTGGTCACTTGTATTTCATAACAGGATCAAACCAATCATTTCCAATGAACCAGTGCTATACCATGTGGGGTTTCTGGCGCTGCTATTCGGAATTTTTTGTTAAGGCTAAAGTTGAACATAGTGCCTTCAATATCTTCAGAAGTTTAGCAGTTCCAGGTACAGTGTCGTGCAGTTTAATCGCAAACTTTAACAACTTTATTGTTTAAGGACAGCAGTACCTCGAGGTCTCAAGTGATTAATGAAACGTTACGCCAGGAAGAAATATAGGTGGAAGAAAAAACTATATGTAAGTGGTATGTTTGGGTATCTTCCTGTTTCCGCGGTTGTCAAAAACGTTCATGTTTGCGCGAAATCATCAGTCTTCATTAACCCCTTTCCCAAAGAGGTTATATAGTGGAGGGAGGTGAGTGGACCTTGGCCTCTCCCGAAATATTGGAAAGCAAAAAATTTTTAGATTTAAAAAAAATAATTTTAAAAGAAATAAGCAAAAAATATTTACGATCTCAGATCTTTGCATGAATGAAGCTAATACTGCATTTAAAAGGAGAGAGAGAGAGAAGTTCAAACTCTGTGATGATTTTGGCAATGACTAAAAGACCGTTTCCTAAAGTAAAAAAAATACTTTTCCAAAATTTTGCATAAAGGTGAGTTATAATAAAATCTTTCAGAATAAATATTCGTTCCGAAACGAAGTTCTGAAATTATGTTCTTTCTTCTAAAACGACTTCTTCTTTGGTCTTAATTGCGCCTTTGCTGCTTTTAATTCTTTCACTTATGCAAATCCAATCAATTACATTTTCCTTATTTTTATTCCGGATTCGATATTGATAATTAAAGGGCTAAAGGATTTTTTTCCTTTTAGTTTCAATAATGTCTAAAACAACCATATTGATTGACATAAGATGTGAAAATAACAGCTAATATTGCAGCCGAATTACAAATAGAATGAAGCTAAAGATTTCGAGAGGAGCCTAAACAAAGACATGTCTGCAACCTAACGAAGAAACTGCCCATCTCTTCTTAATGACTCATCAAGATATCTCTCGAGGAGCTGTGGGTGGAAGATTGTACACTCCGATTTCGCGGGAACAGGAAGAATTTTCAAAAACGCAGAAAGAGGAATCGCGAAAACAGAACTAATTCGTATGTTTGTAGTGAGAGTGATTACTGAGGCTGAGAACCGTATTGGAAGATGCAGGATAATGAACGATGGAGAGTTTAACTGAAAGAGCTTTTCCTCCAGCTCTGCATCTGGCAGTAATCCTGGGACTACTAGTGTGGTAAACATAGTGTGGGATAAAAATAACAGAATCTGGTTAAAACGATTGGGAACTTGGGGCATAAACTGGAGAAATTTCGGATAATAATCTGGAGTCTTGGATTGTATCTGAGCGTATGGATAAACATTTCGCGTAGAATAATAAAAGGATAATGATTTTAACTTCAATGTGAAAGGCTGTAATACTTGTAATTCCTCAAGATTTCAATTATTGGAAGACTTTCGTCATTATGAACTTCGACTGAACTTATCACTAACAAGCATTTACAGAATTACAGCCTATTACATTAGAATTACGGAAGCAGACATTTTTACCTCAAATAAAATGAAATTGTCCGTATTTTTTAAAATTATCTTCTTAAATGTTTTGATTTTTTTTTTGCCTTTCCTTAATACATATCAAGATGACAAAATAACTCATTTGACATGTTTTAAATTATCATTTTTCTTTGTATAACTCTATTCCTAGAGTTACGGTTAGTGATCCTTTAGACTTTCTTTCTGCACTTAGTATAAGACTTAACTTGCGTCTTGATGGCATTTGCTTGGATTTCCTTTTTATTTTCATATTTTTTTTCATGTTTTGCATAAAGTGGGTAGGCCTAGCTAATCTTGTTAAGAGAAAAATAATTGATGGGAACAAAAGTAGCGCATGAAGATCTTTTATGGATGAAAAATTATTGCAAAGTATGGAAGCCAAGGCAATGCCAAAGGTCTGGAAATCTAAATTGGAGCTCATCACTTTATAAGTTAGGTACTTTGGTTGATTGGGTTTTATGATTGACTTTGTCGGTAGTATTCAATGTTTGACGCTTGTTAGATGAAACAAATATTATATTTGTATTACTTATGTGTAATGTTGTCGTATACCATAAAAAATTTGCATAAACCTTAGCACGTGCTTTCTTCAGTAATCATTAGAAACCTGATATCATTCAATGGCTATTTCATTTGTAACAAATCAATATTTTCTGTACAATAATTCAGATAAGATTCAATTTTTTTATTGATTTTCTTTATAACCAGTTATACTTTCTGTGTGATAACTTCCGCTGATGGCTGTAATTTTGAGCGTTTGCATAGTTACTCGGAAAAAGATATATTGCCGAAAGGCCATTTTAAAGTTCTGTTAAAAGTCTTCTGCTTTCTTGAAATTTTTCAAAATTACCCAGTATTAAAAGGATTAATTTATGTTTCATTTTCATGAGGAAATTTGAAATCTATTTCATATGCTAGTGCGTCATTTCCAAAATCTTACTTTTGTTGCCAGTTGTGACTATGCATATTGTACTATATTGTACTGAAAGTAATTTGAGTAGACCCATTAGAATTTTTTTTCAGTTCATAAATTAGGAACTTTGAAATAAAACCTTTGCCATGAGCAACAAGAAGATTGGTTCAAAATACATGATCACATGAATTCATTTCATGCAAGGAATAAAGCTGACTTTTCAGCAGTGTATTTTAAGAAACTAAAACGACTCTAAAGTCTTTTTACCAAGCATTTTACTAAATGACCAGAAGGAACACTTATCAGTCCTTTTCCATACAGTAATTTTTTATATGGTTAAAAGTGACACAGTATTCTACACGAAAAGTGGCGATTCAATAAAAATAGGAAGCATGTTTTGCTCGTACCAGAATGTGAAAAAAAGAAACTGAATAATATTGAAATTCAAATTAATTGTTACTTGTCAGAACATTAAAAAGTTGACTCTAAAACTAAATAGAGTTATATTGTATTCAAGGTCTGATTATGACCTGAGCTCATAACTCTGTTTTTTCTTTTTTAAAACAAGGAATAGAAGCACTAAAAGCCTCCGAAAGGATTTTATATATATTTTCCATTAAAATCATATTGCTTAGCTCTTTTTTATTTTGGTGTACTTGCTTTCCAAGCATCATCATTTTTTGACTTCTTCCCTGGTGATAATTGTCTATACAATCAACTGCTTGCATATCCCATTTTTCATATAAACATAGTTGTTTCTTTTAATGCAATGAATTCCACAGTTCAAGATTTTTCAAGAGATAATCAAGTAGCTATACTACTACACCAAGAAAAAAGTATTCTTCATAAAGACTGTTTAAATAACTGTCTCATGAAATTAAAATGCTTCTTAACAAAATAACTGTAGTAGAAAGAAAAAGGTGTCCAAACACAAACATGGTTTACTCGATCCTGCATTCCTTTCGCTACTGACTATATGATTAATTTATTATAGTGTCAAGAGTTAACATCTATTAAGTTTTGTCAGTAACGCCTTTAAATTAATTGTAACATAATAGCTCATTGGAATAATTACATACAAAAGGTACACTGAGCAAAAAAAAAATTATTATTATTATAAAGAAAAATCTGAAAGGTTTCAGATTTTAAATTACGTCCAGAGGGGCTTTTTTTTTAACATTTTGTTTGTTACCTTTATTTATTAAATATCATGTTCTTCGCACTTAAACCATAAAATTCAGTCACACAGCAATATCGCAAAATAATTTTAAAATGAGCATATCTTTAGAATTTCTGATACATAGTCTCCTGCGCTGGAGATAAAAATGTTTTTCTATACAACGTTGCCATTGCTCGCTTTCAAATCCTTGAGTATGTTAATCGAAAATTCGTTAAAGTTTTACAAAATATGAAATCTGTTATAAAACAAATTCCAAATTTCAAATTTGGCTTCCAGATGCCCATATTCGGGTGGAAACGTTCAATATTCAAAATTGGATGGCTCTAGGTATCGTTGTTTTATCACAATGCGAGAAACATACTTACACTTATGCAGATTTTTCATTATTTAATTTCTTTAAGTATAACACATAATATTTGGTGGCAGCAATTTAAAAAGTGAAACAACGGTTTTAGTGAATCAACGCAAAATGCCAAAACGAAATTAATACTCCTGGGTAAATTGCTCCTTTGGTCTAAAAAGGGTCAGATCTATATCTCCCGTTCTTACTGGGTTGATTGACGATATTCAAATTGCGTTTTTCGTGTCTCGAAAGCGCGACTTAGGATACACACTGCTCTCCAAAAGTTACGGAACAGGATGTTTTTTGTGTTTAATTTGAGAATGAAGCAACATAGAAACAAGAAATTTACAGGACATGTTCACTAAACAGTTCTTTAATGAATGTTACATAGAATGTTTCTAAATTTCAACATAAACATGAATTACAACAAAAAATTGCACTCTAGGCAGAGAAATCCAGTCTTGGAGAAACAGTATACCACAGTTTTTCTTGAGAAAAAATGGGGTGGTAAGATTACAAAAAGTGGGTTATAATAAGAAATGTGCCCACTGCTAGCTGCAATACAGCGACGTTCTATGCTGTCAATTAAGTTGTCTATCAGTGAAATGAGAAGTAACAACCAGACAGGAAGCAATCCTTGTTCAAGCTCATCTAACGAGGACTTAAAGCAGCAACCTGTCTCTCAAGGTAGTCCCAAAGATGCTGCATCGGATTCCGGTCTGGAGATTGAGGTGGCCATGCCATCCGCTCCATAACGTGACCAAGATATTCTTCAGCAATCCGAGCTCGATGCGGTCGCGCATTGTCGTCCATCAGTAGAAATCCAGGAGCAATAATAGCGGCATATGGACGGGATCAAGGATCTCGTCTCGATATCTCACACCAGTCATAGTTCCTCCATGGAACACACGTAGGTCAGTATGACCACCGAGAGAGATCTCAGCGCAAAACATTATTCCACCACCTCTGTAACTGTGTCTTTTCAAAATGTGGGATTGGTTGTATCTGGTGCGTTGTTCCCTCCGGATCAACTGACGACCTGAATCACTCTCCAGTGCAAATCTGGACTCGTCTGTGAAGAGAACAGACGCCCATTCTTAACTCAGGAGACGTGTTCTCTTGCCCAACATAAAGGGCACCTCTGTGTCCTCGGGTTAAAAGGACACAAACAGCTGGTTGTCTTGCATAAAGACTTGTATGCAGGCATCTGCGCCTGCATACAAGGCAGGCGTCTGCGCACTGTAGTGGCTAAGATTTTTATTCCTATTGCCACTAAATGCTTTGCCGTGAGCAGAGGTACAATAATGTTATTTCTCCTTCGGGCCGAAAGAGCTAAATAACGGTCTCCTGCAGGTGTTGTAACTCTAGATCTGCCTGGAACAAGTCTTCTAGACACAGAATCTTCGGATTCCAACTGATTCCATAGCGGTGGACCACAGTACGAGAGACATTGAGACGTCTAGTAGCATCAGCTTGTGATATCCCCATTTCCATCCATCCAACCGCCCTCAACGAATCGGGCAAACGACTTCTCCTGGGCATTTGATAGACTCTCTTGGATATCGTCCACGAAACTGTAATAACAACTGAAGATCAAGACTCGTGAGCAAAAATTATAATGTTTGCATTTTTTCTCCAACTCCTATATAAGTATTAATTTCCATAAAATAAAAGTGGTAGCTATTGTTTTTGCATATATTTCCTTAAACTTCGTTATTGCCATGCATATAAACTGTGAATTTTAACGTTACTGACATTTTTGTAATGGTAAGCTTTGAAAAATATGCTGTTTCTTAACTTTTGGAGGGCAGTGTATATTAGATTTATATATAGCATTGTTCTAATATACATATTTTGACACAAAATCGAACTTTTTCTGAAATGGCATACCAATTGTTTCTCATATTTCGATTCTACGACTCAAATTATGCCTAAATATTAAAATTTTGTAACATTTGGCTCGAAATTTACGGAGAAACTCGAAAATTTATCTTGGCGCATTTTTTTTCAGTTTTCGCTAAGAATAATTCACTTGACGAACTTCTTAATATATAGCAACTTATTTTACTTCCCTTTTTTTCATTGCAGATGAGAGGGAGAAAGAGCATCGTTCATAATTTCAAATAATTTTAATAAAGTGCATAAACCCCATTTAGCGTTATTATCGCTTATAACAAATATGCCAAATTTCAAAACGCACCAATATGTAAATTCATGTATATCCTAGAAAATTTTGCATAAAAAACTCTAATTTTTTGCAGGTGTGCCTAGAAATACATCTGCTTTAAAGTTATAATACAAAAGTATTTTCGAAAAATTTATTAAAAAATACTTAAAAATACAAATTTTAAAATTAAATCATAAAAAAATATGCGAATTATATTTGGATTAAGCCTAAATTTCGAATTCTGGAGGAAAGAATGAAGTAAGTTTAATATAAAAAACAGATATTAACAAATATAAAGCAAATTCAATTAACATTGAGGAGCTAAAACTCTGAGAGCTAATTTTTTAAGAACTACTCTTATGATTTTTACAAAACTTGGCATAATTTGAATCATAAAATCTAAATATGCAAAAAAATTGGCATGTCATTTCAGTCCAAGTTTGTGTCAAAATACCTATATTAGAACAATGCTATATATAAATCCCCCATCAGGGCTGGGGTTCTCCAGTTGTCCCTCTTGGGCCCCACACTTTTTAGTATCTACGTAAACGACATACCTACAACACCAAACATCACCTTAGCTATGTGTGCTGATGACACAGCGATCCTTGCTCAAAGCGTATTTATTGGTTCAGTTATCCAACGATTACAAAATTACATACATGCACTTGAGACTTGGCTGGTACAATGGAAAATTCAAGTCAATGTATCCAAAACGTAGGAAATCCTATTCACGAAAAAGAGGAAAATTCGCAAAAACCTGGTGTTCTACAATACTTTAATTCCCTGGGCCAAGCAGGTCCCGTACTTGGGGGTGATCCTCCACAAAACTCTTTCATGGGCCCCACATAATTATTCAAAAGTTTCGGGTGCGTAAAGCTAAACTCTACCCCCTAATTGCTCGAAACAGCGTTTTATCTATCGACGATAAGTTACTCATTTATAAATCCATTCTGCGTGGAGTTTTGTGTTATGCCTGCCCTGTATGGGCATATTCTAGAAAGAGTTATCGTATGAGGTTCCAAGACGCCCAGAGCAGTACAGTGCGTCAAATTGCTGGCGCTGAGGGGTACGTTAGGAATTCTTATTTACATGATGAGTTACGGGTCGAGCTATTAAGGACCCACTATTATAAAATTGCCAAAAAATTTCATCAGAGGCAAAGTGCTGTCTCCAACCCGGCAATTAAAATTGCCGATTATGACTTTAATGATCTTAATAACATGTATCGTCAACTTGCTATTCTCAACACTTGGATTATGTAATCTTGTCATATTCTACTACTTGTATACGTTTTATGTTTATTTTCTTTTGATTTACGAATTGTAATTACTTATATACCCTGTCAATTATTATTTACTCCATCTCTGCTTGTGTATTGTGCTTGTCTGTTGCATGAGCTAGTCGGATTATGAGCTTGATCTGATTTGCATATTACCTTTGTCTCTTAGTTTCAGCTGTCTAAGTCACGGACTCGAACAGCTCCACACATTTTAAGCGCATTTACACATTGCATTAGTTATCAAGTAAATTCTAATCACCCCACTACAATATTTTCAGTTGTTACTTTTTATGAATTCCATTCGGTTATTTTACCTCACTGTTAGGAACACCACAACACATTCTACATGGGGTAAGGCCTTCGGCCCAGGGACCCAGGTGCACGGACACCACTCCACTCCACCAGCCTATATATATAATTCTAATATATATTCTAAGTCGCGCTTTCGAAATAGGAAAAACGTAACTTGAATTTTGTCAATCGGCCAAGTGGAACGGGAGATATAGAACTGTCCTCTTTTTTGGAAGGGGGCAGTGTAGATGCCAATTCCTTCTTATCATGTCCAAACATTTAAATCGGTAGATATGAAAAGATTGTGGAAATTGACGAAAACTTACAATAACGTATAATAGGGCTTTAATGAGGATGTTTTTAATTTCGTACCAATGGCTCTGGACTATTTAAAATGAATCTTAAGTATGACAGTAAGTTCCATAAGAAAAATTATGACAAATCAAAACCAGTATTTGGCAACGAAAAGAATTTTCAAACATCCATGAAAAATTTTCAGAATATTTCTAGATTGTAATGAAAAAAAAAAAAAAATTAAACTCTTTTTTAAAGTAATGATGCCATAGAAGCTGAATATAATAAGTCATAAACTAAAAGCTGAGCCTGGTTTTTTGGGATTAGTAAGCTTCGAAGTCATATGAGATGATTTAGGTGTGATGTGCGATGTAAAACTTAAGTTGCTAGATTTAAATAGTAAATGTGTTGCTATTGATTCTACTCATTCTGTGAATGAGTACGGAATTCAGTTAACTTCATTACTGGAGATGAAACTTTTAATAATACAAACATTAACATTTAAGAAATTTATTGAAAGTATCATCGATGAATCACAGGTGACATGCAGGGAATTCAGCTTTTGTAGGATACAGCATTATTGAAATTGTTATCTATTTATGTTTATTCTTTTTTCTTTTGTAATATAAATTTATGCAAATCATGTATGTTTTTGTAATGATGCGCCATTTTATTCTCTAATCTGCTTGAGGGGTAGGAACCACAAAATTTAAATAAATTAAAATTTGTTAAATTTTATGTTTGTGTGATGTAATTACATGTTTCCAAGAATTAGTCCAAGAATCCACTTCATAGAAAATTTTCTGTGGATACCCCTAGTCACTATTTTTGTTCAGAAATTGCATGCTAATGATTCTTTAGTCACTATTAGTAGCCAAGGTATGCATTTTCAGTTTTCAAACTGTAACCCAATTTTTGCTTTTCTGATCAAAATATGCAATCAGATTACTTCTTGATAGCTCGTGCACATATACTGAGCTGGCAACGGCACAAGTGAGATACATTAACTTTTTGTATTTTAATTGGGATACAAGAAAATTTTATTAATTAATATTTGTGTGAAAATTATATATTTCTTTTTTACTTCTGTAGTTTTATTCTGATTCCTTTCCTTCAAAATGCTACCATTTGTCGCTTTCCTTATGCCAAGTACGATCAGTTTGGCTTCTTTGCTGGCAGTAATTATCTTTACAACAATTATTCGCACAACTATGATTTTCATCTAATTGTAATTTTTCTTTTTCTTTCTTTTTTTTTTTTTTAACTGCAGTGGATTTTATTGTTTGGGATTTGGAATATTTCACAGTAAATCATTCTTATTTCATTGATCTTGAACACTAGATGTCATAACCGATTTATTAAACATTTGTGGAATAGTGCAAAATACTTCACTAAATGCCAAACAGGCACTTCTTACTAACACTTACATTATTATTTATTTGAATTTAAGCTGCATTGCATGCAGTCCAAAGAAGAAATGTTCTACCCTATGCTGAATGCTTTTTTATTTAAACTTTTATGCCTGTTGGTTATGCCTATTTTATGAATGTTGGCTTATGATCCTTTTTTTCAGAGAAATGTTTATTAATTACTATTATTTTTTGTTTTAGTTTTCAGTATTTTATTTAGTCACTTTAAAAGGAATAAACTTGCTTACCATTTTTGTATATTTGTTTCTATTTTGTCCTTCCCTCCTCCTTGAAGAGGATTTTCAGAAAAAATCAATTTAAAAAAAAATTCCCATAAAAAATTTAGTAAAAAAAAAAGAGAAAACTAATTTTTTTTGAGGGGAGGGGGTAGCTTAGTATCCAACCAAAGCCATGCAGGGATATGGCTTTAACAAAAAAATATCTGTATTCTTTAGACATTTCTTGTTATCTGATACTCTTGCATTAACTTTGTAAGAATAATGAGATGCTCAATTAAATTAATGATGTAACAAAAACAAACTATATTTTTTTCACAAAACGTCCAAATTAGATTCTTTTAAATTTATTAGCAGCAACCTGATAAATTTAAAAGTCTTTTCAATAAATACTAAGAAAGAACTAAAAGGTGGAGAATCATCATCCACCACTTTTTTAGTTCGGGCGCCAGTTGTAGAGGCTTTAGGTTATTTGAAAGCAGGAGATGTGAAAAATGAGCAATGTCCTCACCGGGACTCGAACCACGGACGTCTTGAATACGCGTCGAGCGTGCTGACCACTACACCACGAAGGCATGCGAACAAGACCTTATAGTTTAAAAGCCATTATTTCAAGTACTATTTTAGTTATGTTAATAAAAATTGATCAATAATCATCACAAAGTTTTCGTTGACTAAGAAATGAATATTGCATTAAAAAAATTAGAAAAATAATTGATTAAACTATAATTGGTCATATGACTCTTTTTGTAGTACGAAAATTTCAAAAATTTTTTGGATTCTATATAAAACTTAAACATGATCCCATTAGTTGACTAATATTAAATACTTATATTGACTTATAGTCAATTGGTTTCTATTAAAATATGACGGTAAACTCATTTACTTGATTAAAAGGAATTATCTGAATTATACATAATGAGACTTTCAAAATATGAATTATCAAATCCGTATCATATCTGTATACATTATTTACCTGGAATTCCTGCCTTAGCATGATCATATGTGGAGATATCTTGTATTAACAGTTACAAAACTTTCTCAAAACAGCAATACAACTTTCTTGATTATATCTTCCAACAGAATTTACATACTTCTTTAATAATGCATGTTTGTAGAACTCTCAGATTTTATCTACACTGCAATTTATTTTAGTAAAACAGAAAACAAAACCTTATCTCTTTTATCAGATCAATAATTATCTGAAAAACCTGTTTAAAACAACAGCACATTACATGTAACATCATTTGAATTTATTTACCATTTCATCTGATTTCCATAGCTAATTTCAGGCAGATAGCCCTAGTTTGCTTAGCTAAAATCAAACCAAACTAACCATAGCTAATTTAGCAATACTAATGACACAGGATATTTAGAAAATGATCCAGTATGTGATCTACTCCTTTTAGTTAATTAGTAATTTCTTACATAGCATTACAGAGTACTATTTTTAAATATGAAAAAAATTAAGGCTATTTTTATAAAAAATACTTCGCTTATTAAACTGTATCGTGTTGATCCAAATCTGACCATTGTCACGGAAAATATAGAACTGAAAAATTCATACAGCAAAGATGGACTGACATGCAGGATCCAGTAACTTCAATGTACGAATGACTGAAGGGACAAACATCTTATACGATTTCCTTGTAGAGATCAACAGCCACATCATATGTCCTAGCACAGAAAATGCGATATATAGCATCATAATAAGTATTTGTATGTAAGGTAAGGTTTCGTTTTGAGGTCATCGGTTGTTTCCACTGCGACCGCTGCATGGGCTACATTTAATGGTACAGTAAGGGTATATTATAATTACATGTGCTGAGCAACAAATATGAGCTGAGCAACACATGGGTGCATGAATGCATAACAATGTCTTCTTAGACAAATCCCCCTTCTGCAAGCAATACTACAATGGACATACGTACATGTGAACCATGCATGCATGCATCGTTCGAAGTATTTCATTAACTTGTCCTATACATCATCATAGCCCAATACTAGGAATTATGGTATATGTGGGAGCACTTGTTGGAAGCTTACCTTATGCAGCATTATAATAGCCCAGCATTGGCAGTTATGGTATGTGAATGAAACTGAATTATGAGTCCCATTTGTGTCTGCTATGCATATAATTTTTGAAGCTTGGAATTGCCTTTAAAGATCACCCTAGAGCCATTTACCAACAGCCATTTTATATACAAATAAATTTGCACAAGATTTAATTTAGACCGGTACTTTTTTTAATACAGTATTTATAAAATACTCTTAAATTTAGATAAGATACTTTCTGAAAATAATTAAATACTGAAATGTATGCGATCTTATGAGATTCTGCTCTAAATGTACTGCATGTTCTGGAAATGAATTTTCTTGCCTTTGAACATATGAATATTATTGCGTGTGTACGGGTTTGTAATAGACTGAGTACACACAGGTCTGATGATAGGTTAATAATATTTATTTTTTATCAAAATAAAAACACTTCAAAGTTCCGGAATTTTCTATAGAAATACTCATACAGGTGTTCGCAGTATCAGAGTACAATTAATAGTTCTTTAAACTACTAAGAATGTTAAACACAATGCAAAGTAAAGCCCACCTAAACAGAAAGCTATATCGAGAAAGGAGATATCTCAGTTCACGCTGAACTAACAACTCACACGCATAATAACAAAGTAACTGAGGGCAGATGCTCTCTCTTCGGCCTTACATACACTGGTGTGCAAAAATTAAGGACGAGACGGTTTTTTCAATATAACTTTGTACAAAAGCTTTCCAAATCAACACATTTAATACCGTAAGATCCCCAATACGTAAGGACATGAGTAATGTAAGCAAGAATTACTAAAAGAGAAATCAGAGGGATAAAAAGAAGCTTTATTGAAAAAGTAGCATGGAGCGCAATGCGACTGAAGGCCGAAACATCCCTGTGATGGGTGTCCAGCAAGAAACATCCGGTCTTTAATAGGGGATATGATCTCCCCTGACTGCTAGGCAGGTTTCACATCATTTGTGCATGCTGGATATGTGGTTGTTAATGAGCTGTTGAGACACTGCTGCTCGTTCCTCTTGTAGCACCAATCGCAGTTTCGGAATCGTTACTGGCGATAAGTTACGTGCTGCCACGGGTCTCCCTAGTAAGTTCCGTACATGCTTGACGGGATTTAGATCCAGAGACCTTGCCGACCAATCCATGTGTTCAATATCTTCACTCTCCAACAGCTCTTCGACAGTAACTGTGCGATGAGGTGGAGCGTTGTCGTCCATGAAGAGGAACTGAGGACCCATAGCCCTTGTGAAAAGACGCATGTAAGGAAGAAGAACCTCGTTACAATAGCAGTCCCAGGTGACGAACCTCCTTGGGAGATATGAAGGTCGGTCCGGCTACCAAGCATTATGTCTGCTCGAACGAGAACTCCGCGACCTCCAAAACAGTCCCTTTTGATGATGTTGAAGGGGTTATTGCGTGTTCCCCGCTCTGTCCAGATGTGTATGTGTCTAGAATCGCAACTCAGACTAAATCTGCTCTCATCTGTAAAGAGTACTCGTCCCCATTCATTGTCTCTCCAATTCCGGTGTTCCCGGCACCACAGAGAACGCCTTCTCCGATGGGCAGGCGTTAGAGGTACACACCGTACAGGGCGTCGTGCAAACAGACCACCACCGTGCAGTCTTCTGGCCACGGTAAAACGCGATATCGGTCGTCCAGTCGCCTGTGTCGTGTGTCTAGCGATTTCTCCCGCTGTCTGCCGCCTGTTTCTTCTGGCCTGTAAGGCAATATACCGGTCATCTGCGGGTGTGGTTCCTCGTGGACGACCACTACTAAACCCCCGGATAGCTGTTCCTGTAGTTTGAAATTGTCTCCAAAGTCGTGAAACGATGCTGTGAGCAATTCCGAACTCTGCAGCCACACTTGTCACACTGCGGCCTTCCTCCAACTTCCCAATGATTTGACCTCGGGTAAAAGCATCCAGATGTCGTCTAACAGATTGATTATTCGCCATTTCTCGCTGAGGCAGCAACTCGGTGTGATTTTAACTGCTATACGGCGTGCAATCTCTTTGCCAGAAATACTGATCTTACACCAACAACATGCTTTATACTACTCAGACACTCCCCCATTACGTCTACCTGCATATCTGCGCATGTGCTACCGTACATCACCTTACTTAATCTCCCGATTGGTCTTTCTGTCCGCTCTGCCTCTTCGTTCAGCTGATATGCTAATTTTTCGACTTCGTCCTTAATTTTTGCACACCAGTGTAGTTTTCAACCGATTGCCGAGATATTTCTAGTACTTTCTACTTCGCGAAATTATGGAAAGCAATATTAGGGTTGAATTAAGATTACAACTACTAAAGTGATCAATTACATTTATTCAATTACTATACCTATTATCGAAATACAGGGATCGCACCAGAATACTGCCAAGTTTAGCGTGACTTCTCGCCACATTCAGCGTCAAAATAAGTCGCCAAAACAGTTGCCAGCATATACATTGCAACAATTACTAATAACACATAAATGAGGCTTTGTTTGTCTTCCGCATAGATATGTGTAAGCACCATCAAATAAGGTTTTCTGTAAATGAATTGTTACATATATCCACATGAAGCTTTTCTCCCATGCGAATATGCATTTAACTAAATGATGCTTTTGTCTAAATGACATGATGCATGCACTGCAGACACAATGCTTCTCTCCACAGTGAATATGCATTTGTCTAACTAAACCATTTCTTTCCATAAATTACATCTTACAAATATCACATACACGTGGTTTCTGTCCTGTGTGAATATGCATATATGTCACTAAGTGACCTGTCATATGAATTATATACATGGGATTTCTCTCCCTTGTGGATACACATATGTGGCAATAAATTACATTTGTACATTAATGACTTGTTACAAATGTAACACGCTTAAAGTTTCTTACATGCATATATGTTACTATAGTATGGCTGCATATAAACAATTTGTTACATATACGAGGCTTCTTACCTGTGTCAGTGTACATATGTGATACTAAATCATGTTTTTAAATGAATGATTTGTTACATTTACTGGCACTCAGATGGTTAGTGACGCTGACTGTTGTACTGATGGGCCCGGGTTCAAATCCAAGAGGTAGGTAGATAGCCCTCGCATGCTTTGTCATAATCAACTAAACCAAACCTAACCCAAATCCTAGAGAAAGCATCGATATTTGTAAGTGCATGGTGTCTATGCAGCAAGGAAGCACTCAGAATACCAGAAATTTCTCTCAAGTAGTTGGTGCTAGAGAAAGAGGGGTATTCTCCCTCAAATTTGGGCAGAAGCTTAAAAGTCAACAAAGCCCAACAATACTTACCTACAAAAATGCACATGTGTGCAGCCTTGCTTGTATTTGTTACATGTATCACAAATGTGAGGTTTCTATCCTGTATGGATACACAAATGCATCTGTATATCACAAGTTTGTGTAAATCATTTGTTACAAACACACTGCATACATGATAAGAGGTTTTAATAAAAGCTACATGTTGAAATATGATTAAATCTTAATAAAATACAGAAAGCAATATTTCAATAAGCAGAAGACAGCATTAACTTCAAATGTTAATCTACCCAGCTACACAAATTATTCTAGGCCTAAATGCTAACAATTACACGAATTCAATCACCAAAACCAACTCATGAAATAAATTGCAATGTAAGTTGGGTTTATCAAGAACGAAAATTTTCTTAAAAGATTATTTTGCTTCTGCAATCGTAGTTTGAGTTTTCAGATCATGTTCTTTATGAAAGGTAGAAAAATACTTCGCATATAATATTCTTCGGCATGGGACATTATTATGATAACCGGAGCATTTTCCGGTATGAAACCTGGGCATTTTCAAATTCTGCGTTATATCCTTCTGGAACTTTCTATAATTTTTCAGCTTCTCATATATTTCTTTGAAAGTACAATCGACATTAATTTTAAAATCCTCGAAGCTTTCAATTACTAAGTCTGCGTAATTTAAAGCGTTCTGCAAATCATGAGTACTTAAATATTCACAAAGCTTTTTAGTTACAGCAAACAACTTACTTAAACACAACAGGGTATTTAGAAACCTGATTTTAATAATGAGGCACGAATTAAAGATGCTAAAGTCGAGGAGTCTCTGTCTTTCCAAAAGTAAATTTCATCACAGGCTGCTATTGACGGCAGGAAAATGTTGGAACTACGATTATAGAATCGTCATGCACATTCCAACCAATTTTTTTTTACTCTGGGCAATATTCTTCAATTTTAGATTTTATACAATGTTGTCGTTTGGGTGTCTGAAAAAATTATAAATTTCTGATACAATTTCCATTGCTAGATTTAAACTGTAGGAACTGCAGTGGACATATAAAACAAGGGGATATTATCCCTTTAAATGAGCATTTACGCCTTGCAGTTCTCCACTCATTGATCTAGCTCCATCGAAACCTTGTTCCCTCAAAAACGATAAATTTATTCCGAATAATTCCAAAGATTTTAAAATCGTTAATCAATGCCGGTACAACTAGTAACTGGAATAAATTGCTGGAATTCTTCATTAATAAAGCATGCAGGTAAAGATAACTGCTGAATCCCTGCAATATCAGTCGTTTCGTCTGCAGTGATGCTGAAACACTCACTTTTGTTTGCACAGTTGACAGCATCTTGAATATCATTTCATTGATTGATGAATTATTTCATTTTGCGTTCTCTGATGTAAGTATTTCGCCCACTTTCAAGTGCTTTTCTAGAATATCATCTCCAGCTTCTGCACGAAATTTAACCAGCCCTCGAAAGTTTTCCTCATTTTTATTTATTCTTATAGTTAATTTTAAGGGATCGTAATTCGGATTCCCCCTTCAAGCAATTCCTTGCTTACCGCATAAAATTAGTTTTAATAATAGAACATAAAATTTGTAGATTTTTAAAAACTTCTTCAGCTTTCTTTTTGTCTAATATTTTGTCGATAGTAACAATAGCATTTTCACTAATTTTTTTTCAAATTTGAGTAAATTTCGAGATGTTGTTCGTGATATTTCAATGAATCGTGGTTTTCAAAATATTCCACAGCATGGTTTCACTTTTTGAAATCTTCTGATACTAATTTTCGAGTGCTCTGATTTTTGTGGCCACCTACTTCTTTCATCGGAAATGGAACACAATATTTGCAGAAAGCACTATCCATTTTTTGAGAATATGACAAACAATGCCATTTTAGAAACCACTGTATTTGAAATTTCAAATTATTTGATTTTATAAGTGTAATCGGAAAAGTATAATATTTTTATGGGGGGTACCATATATTGCTTAAAAGATCAGTTACCTCAAGATTTCGTACGGGTCCTTTAATTTTAATATAATTCGCTATATCCAAATCAGTTAGAGTTGTAGAGACATTAGGTTATTTTTGGAAGAAGACATAAAGAATGAGCATTGCCCTCACCGGGATTCGAATCACGGACCTCTCGAAAACGCGCCGAGCGTACTGACCGCTACACCACGAAGGTATGTCAACAAAGTGAGAGATATACCTTCCCCTTTTAAAGGGCGAGTGGGGTTTAGGGGACCCAATCATCAAATCCTGGCCACGAAGGCATACCAAGAAGGTGGTAGGAATAGCTTATACAGTAATATTTGAAACTGGAATTTGAATATTATTTTCATTATTTTGGCTGCAACTCGGATACCTTTAATTTTTCAGTCTGAGGCAAACCATTTGTGGTAGATCGAGAATCTTCTTTCACTTCCAGAATATTTTGTTTTTCATCTTCACGTCCTTTTTTTCACAAAAGACAAGAATGTGACTTGTTTTCTTTTAAGGTTTTAATCACTCATTTATACAACATAATTTAAAAATCATATTTTTTCAGCTTAAAACTCGAAATGGATTCACGCTGCGTTGAAAGAATATGCGCGTTACATAGTCATGTAGAAACATGAAATACAAGCGAGGAAAGAATTTTTGACTCTCATGTAGAAACATGAAATACAAGGAGTAATGAAAGAATTTTTTTGTTGTCACATGGGCTTACAAGTGCACGTAGTGAGATGACTCAGCTTTTGACCTTGTCTGTTAAATAAAGAGGAAAGATAACAATTCCCCCAAGAAAACTCTGCAGAGTACAATAGGAAGCAAATTGTTCAGTTCTGAGAATAAGAGAGTGTTTTATGTTCGCATGCAGTTCCGTTTAGAAGGGGAAGAAAAAGAGAAAAGAAATTTTACTTTTTCATTTATTAGAACTGAAACTTAGGAAGGTTTAATTACCTTTGTTTGAAGAAATTATTGCCTTTGTTTTTAATTATTTTACGTATTATATATATAGGATTATAATCAATAAAAATAAACCAAGGCCGATGGGGGTTCAGACCCCTTGTGTGCCGCTGTATCTATATATTATTTGTTTTTTATATCTCACTTAGGCAGTGTTGCTCCTCACCTCTCTACAGTTTTTGTAATTACCTAATGGACCAATTCACTCGTAACTGCCTAGGTCAGGGGTTCTCAACCGGTGGTACGCAAGAGAAAAATGTGGTAAGCCAAGTATTTTTAACTGTTAAATTAAAAAATTAAAACCGAAATATCCTGGGCTTTGTTCAAGAGTGGTAGCGGTACTGGTGCTTTGTAGTGGTGGTACTAAAGGTTTTCAATTTTTGTTTAGATGGTACCGTTAGTTAAAAGGTTGAGAACCACTGGCCTAGGTTATTCCCTTCTTTGTTTCTAGCCAAATCACCAACTCGAACTGTCTTTTCTAGTCTGCGAATGTAGGGTGCTGTCTCATGCTCAATTATTTTGACATCTCTACAAACTCAGTCAGCTATATTCTCTTTTTAGTTCTCTCTTGTAACTATTAGGAAAGATAAACTGTTCTACATGGGGTAGGGCCTTCGGCGTACGTACCCAGGTGCGAACATCGCTCCTAGAAGCGAATGGGCTAACAGATAGGCGAGCACGTGGTTATTCAAGGCTATGCTTTCACAACAAGAGAGAAAATGCATTTACCCATTTCCGGACTGTTCGAACCATAGCTATTGCCTTGCTTTCTATGGTGATGAAAGTCTCGATGTTATCAGCTTATTGGTGAGAAAATATGCAATCTGCCGTCTTTTCTGATTGGGTAGCTTAAAGAACATCCAACAAAGAAACATTTTTATTGAAAGTTCATTTAGACAGACTTTGAGCAGCAAGAACATTCGTCTTTCTTCGAGTGGTTAGATCCTGTAGAATTGTTTTAAGTGGTCATGTGTGAGACAAGCCCGTTAGACTTCCTCAATACTGGATATGTAGTTGAGTTTCATACAGCGGATTACATCCATTATATTAAGAGATTACTTGTGTTCGCGTTTAAAATGCCAGTTCGATGTTTTGAGTAAGTCTTTCTTTTCACATATTTTCTCTCCCGCATGCTGGTTTCATTTATCGGCATTAACATAATGAAACGGAATTTTACTTGTTTTTACTGTTGTTATAATTACTTTTGTTGTTATTATTATCATTACTGAATACATATGATATGTTTTAAATATTATGCTCAAGAAATGTTTTTCAGAATATTTAAAATTGAATTTAGATAGAAGTATTAGGTACAAAAGAAGTTTTAATCATATTTTTTATAACAAAAATGGCTATTGTACGAAGAAATGTTAAAAGATGAAACTTAAACGGATATTTAATTGCAAATATATAAAATATGAAGTAAATTAAGTGGAGAAACAATATATCGCGGTCTTTAAATAACAAAATTAGAAATCAATTAAAAATAAATAAAAAAAAATCTGAAAGCTTTCAAGTTTTATATTACGCCTAAAGGGGTGTTTTTTTAACGTTTTGTGTGTTACCTTTATTTATTAAATATCATGTTCTTCGCACTTAAACCATAAAATTCAGTTGAACAGCAATATCGCAAAATAATTTAGAATGAGCATATCTTTAGAATTTCCGATACACAGTCTCGCAGTCCGTCGTCAAGTTAAATTTTTTTCGGACAGTGCTGCCATTGCTTGCTTTGAAATCGTTGAGTTTGTTAATAAAAAAATCGCTAAAGTTTTGCAAAATATGAAATAGATAATAAACAAATTCCAAGTTCGGGCTTCCAGATCCCCATATTCTAGTGTAGGACACCTTACTGAAAATTTGATATCTCTAGGTACAGCTGTGTTTTCGCAACGAGAGAAACATACATATATTCATGCAGATTCTTCATTATTTAATTTCTTTAAATATAATGTGGGGCTCTAATGTTTGGTGGAAACAATTTGAAAAATAAACCGACATCTATAGTGAACATACGCAAAATGCCATTTATTAGCCCTTCTGGACTAACGTCCTTTGGGCTAAAAATTCAAACGCAAAAGTTAAGTTGCTTACAATCTGAACATTTTAATATGATCTCTAGAATGCGTAACTCACTCTTCCTTGCGGGCTAAAAGTGCTAACAGGAATTTTTGTTATTGATTATGTATAGAGGTTGCTCATAAAAGTTTGTTAAAAGGAAACTTTATTATTAGAGCTGCCTTATTTTCGTAAATGCAAATGAATATTAAATAAAAGCTTAAAATTAGGCAGCCGTAATCTTGAAGTGTTTGCACTGTATTTCGGTATTTGAAGTGTTTCATTCTGAGAATAAGAATAGATTAAGTTTGTATTTAACAGTGATTTGTAAATTGCATTGGATTTATTCCGTTTTAAAATGCACACGAGGACTATTTGCCTTCGCGAAAGTATGCTCCTCATGGTAGACGTTCTAAGAAAAATAGCCTCTATTCATGTGTTACATGTATGGAAATCCACTGCAGCTAGCTCATTCGCTAGTGTTTGAATACAGTCAACTTATATTGTATAACGGTCGTAATCACTTGGTCACTGGTGAACGATTTCTAAGCTGCTCTACCTTTTCAAGCATGAACTTGTGCCTTTTAACTGCAGCATTAGGTATTTCCAAAAATTTCACAAAAATTAATTCATATTTCTCAGTCTATTGTATTTTTATTTATTACTACGCCTAAAAGGGTAGCGAACCTTTCTTTAGAGTTCTGTACTTCTGTAGTATAGCATATTTAAGATGTTATCAAAATCCGTTTAATTTTTCTTTCTTCAATATCTCTTGTAAATAAACATACGAAATTTTTTGCAAGCCGAACAAAAAGTGTACACTTCCATATTAGAATGAAATATTTTCAAACGAAATAAATAATAAAATGATACACATTTTTAAAAGAAAAGAATTGTAGGTCCAAAAACTTTTCTTTTTTGAACTAACAGCTTGATTATTGATTTATACGCTCAGGATATATTATATTGACAAGAAGATTTCATCATAAAATTTTGTAAGCATTTAATAGGGAACAGCTTCTCAAAAAATTGCATTGAATCGTTAAAAATCACAGTTTTTTTTAAACATACTTTTATGTAAAAGTTTCTTTCCCATACTCTAAATTATTAACCTTTCTGTAGTATTATCACTGTGAACACCTTCTAAGGCGATCAGCTATAGTTTCAGTTGATTTTGGTCCTCTAAACAAGTGGACGATTAGTGAGGTTGTATTGAACACCGATGCTTATTTACGACTTCAGAAATATTAGTTATTTCCACAGGTGGTGGTCGCAGAGAGGTAATCATCAGAACAAATTTCAATTGCATTATTCACTTGTGTTTCTTAAGATTGCAATTCACGTGATTATTGCGCTTTTAGAAACACTAGTCACTTTCACAAGTCGTTGCCATGAGAAGATTTGCAATATCTCAAGCATTGCATTTTTTTGTTAAACATTTTTGCAAAACTCTCAAAGTTCATAATCATATCGAGGTTCAATGCACGTTTCATTAGCTGCCGACAATCATACGTTTTCATGTTTTGTAATCAGGGTAAACATTTATGGACTTCACGTTGTTGACAGAAGATAAGCAAAGGAAAGTTTTATTTCATAGAATAGTCAAACCTCACGAGTAGTAGATCATTGAGCCTATTAAATAAGATTTTTGTAGGTCCCAACTAATTCGTATTTCAATAAAATGTAATATTCACTGCTCATTAAATCACTTGTGCAACATTGCCTCCGACTATCAGGTTACATTCAAATGTTCTCTGTGAAGATTATCCTTTCCTAGAAGTTAAACAGGTTTCTTCTTTGTGGAGTAGTTTTCTTCAAAATGCAACTACATTCTTATCTTCAAACAAATCCAACAAACCTATTCCAATAAAGAAAGTAACCGTTTGAAATTGAAGTAACCGTTTCCTTAGGAAGATTGATACACATGTTTTGGAAGCTCCATTTCACAGATTCGATCATCTGGCTTTAAAGTAAGGGAAAAAAATGTTTTAAAATTTTCCCAAATTCTATGCTGATTTC
>KK114752.1:61463-73819 GCA_000611955.2 Stegodyphus mimosarum
AAAATAAAAATAAAGGAAATAATTAATTCGGTGAAATTTCTATTTACCCTCATTTTTAGTGTTCAAATCAAAATTTTTGACTAAATTTGCTTTTATTCGCTTTGCGATTTGCAGGATGTTAAAAAAAATTATATAAAAATACGTTACAGTAAACCTTTGCCGAACTCGATTTTGCGTATAGGCGTTATCTTTAGTGTCTCCATTTAATTTACCTAACAAGGGGGCGTTCCCTACCCGTCATCACCGATTTCGCTCAAATTTATAGGGCATTCAGGGCTTGGCTAGACATGAAAGTACCAGAAGTGGGAACTCCAGATGGCAGGGAAATAAACAGGGAAAATAATAATAGTTTCCCCTGATACTACTAATAGGGGAAATAATAATTGTTTCCCCTGATACTACGATAAATATCATCCAAACACATGTAATCATCGAATGTCGACAAATAAAGTTTTGAAATTTCATGTACAAAGTCTTTTCGTATGCTCTTTAATTACAATCCCTTGTTGAAAAGTCTGAAATTTTTACCTTTTCTATGTCTTTTGAGTATAAATAGATAAATAAAATAAAATATTCACCTCTTTGCTTAATTGGAAAAAGAATAATATAAAAATTGAGAAAAAGAAAAAAAAAAAAAGCCTCCACAAGGGGAGTCGAACCTACGATCATCGCATTGCTACTCCGAGCTCTTACCTCCGCGCCAACCGCTGCTTGGCAAACACCCTAACGCTTATACGGCGCAAGAGCAGCGTCAGAATTTTTATTTTCTAAACGCTTGGCCAACTGGAGTTCTCACTTCGGGTACTTTCATTTCTAACCAAGCCCTGCATGCCGTATAAATTTGAGCGAAATCGGTGATGACGAGTAGGGAATGCCCCCTTGTAAAGCGAGAATTTCAATTATACGGGCAATCAGTAACACAGCGTCGGCCGTATTGCGATGGCCCTCTTTAATGACTGGTTTGAAAATTCATTCATGCCTCTTTGTCACAATAGCGACACTTAATCTGTGAAGTTTTCGGTGCTGAAGCCCTCACAACATTGCATCCAAATACAGAGATTTTATTCCTTTTACCGACCACCACTTTCTTAATCCAACCACTGGATGAAAGAATTATAAAAACCAAGCCTATTATGTCAGGCATGTTTACATCTCTGCAGATAAAGCATTAAACGAAAGAAAATACGACACACTGATCCCATTTTGGAAGCAAGTCAATATGAGACACAGCATAGAAATGACTGAACCCACATGGGAACAAGTGAATTCTTCAACATTGATTACATCTTGGCATCAGCGATCGCCAGAAATTGTCAACGATTTTAAAGGATTTCCATCGATTGAAAATAAAAATGCAAAAGCAATAGGCGGCGAAAGATTTTCAGGTATGGAAGAGGGAGAATCAAAGAAATAATCGAGAATGGTGATCGTAATATGACAAATGAAGAACTGGATGATTTTCTAGCACCAGGAGATGGTGAAAGCAGCGGTAGTAAAGAAAACCCTTTATATCTTCTTCACTTCTTCGTTTAAAGTACAAGAAGTTAAACCGACTGTTAAAGACTCCGGAACTGTGTGATTTCCTAATGGAGATTGACCCAAAGAGGTACTGAAAAACTCTACACTCCTCTCTGCGAAACGTTTAATGAGTTGCGTGCCAAGCAAATATCGTCAACTGTTTAAAAAATAATTGCATTATGTACCTATATATTAAGCAGTAATAGAAATCTTTTCAATTACCATTTGTTTCAATTCCCCTTTTAATTACGATAATGTTTAGGGTTGTATATATGTACTATCTGAATCTGAATTGTACCTTACCACTTTTTCCACAGAAAGTTAACTTTGCGGAATGCCACTTAGCCGTGCGCGCAATGTGTTAATGACGTAACCCGTGCGTTCAAAGGGATTTGTGTCAACCGTTCAAACTTTCATTTATATTATTCAGATTTTCAAAATGATACGTTCTCTCTCTTTTTATGCTTCCTTTGTGTTTAAATAAGATCTTTAAGTACTATATTTTTCTGTTCTCCTTTTTATATGGCTCTCTGTTATTACTGGGTTGCGGTGGCTTTTGTGACTTCCTTTCGCTAACCCTAACAACTGTTTGGGTAACCTGAGGCAATAACATGGGAATTACAAACGGTTGGACTCCGCTGTGAGTTGTCTGCAAACTTCATAAATTGTCGAAGCATGTATTTCTTATGAATCGGATCTTCCGTATTTTTCTCTAACCATTTTTCGTAGTTTACATGACCTAGAATAAGCTTGGATCATCCTTGAGTTTCAGAACGTCATAAATAATTATAATTGCAACCGAGTTCTAAGCACTTAAGAGAGTTCTAACTTCTGAGCACTAAGAATTAATGAGATTCCGACAATAGGTAGCCTTGAGGAGCCGTAAATCTTTGCCACTGAAAAGGCGCAGCAGAATAGGCACTTAAAGTTTTATATGACAATACAAATACGTACTTTGACAACTTTAGGTAAATCAAGGAGTACTAAATGGCAGTAATATGTACTTTTTATAAATGAGATTGAAATTTATATTACTACTATTACTTGCTTCTCGATCGGTGAATTTATGAACTGTTTGTTTCACTCATTAGAAACGTTTAAAAAGACTTCTCTTTTTAAACATTTTTGATTTCTCTGACACTGAGATTCTGATTATGCACACTTTGAAAACTTAAGGTTTTATGATAAGTTGCTGTTACCCTTGTCGTTTCCAGTATCCTAACGTGTAAATTGCATTTGACTGTTTAGAAGTTGTTATAATTAGTAAGTCACAAAATCTATGTTCAAATCCGTTAAGCTATTATGCACAAAATTCATTATGCTCTTGTTTTCGGCTAGTCTTGACTTAATATGCTTGTTAACAAGGGAGGGTGACAAGTTTTGTTGATATTGTTACGAATTTTGTTATAATGTAACATGAAAAATCTGAAGAAAGCGAACTTTAGAAGAAAAATAAGATTGCAGGAATTAAAAAAAAATAAAAAATAAAAATAAGACTATTTAACATTAAGGTAAATGGCTATCTCGCCAAATTGGCGAAAATTCGCCAAGGGGACGATGGTTTTGGCGACTAATTTTTATGGCTAAATTTGGTCAGAAAGTGCTAAAAGACGCCAGACTTGGCGACCTTTTGGCGAAATTTTTGTCCGGGCTCTGTATAACTGTAATTGAATAACTGCAACTGATCCCTAAATGTAACAGTATCCGGCCCTTATATATAACTTTAATCCTATATGTCTTCCAGTAATTTCGAGGAAAGGAAGGTTCTAGAGATTTCTTGGTGGCGGGGGAATACTACATACGCCCAGAGAGAGAATCAGCTATTCTTGTTTTTCAGTTCACAGTAGACTTCGGAGTACTGAGAGATCTCGGTACGAGCTTCGCTCTTTAAATCTGCTTTGCATTGCGTTCTGTTGAACGTTCTTAGTAGTCTGAAGTGGTAACTACTGACTGTGCTCTGTTATACCGAGAAGAGCTATACGAGTACTTTCGTGCAAAGTTCAAGTTTGTAAAGCATTTCTTTTGGGTAAATAAATTCTGTCAAGCTGTTATCGGTTCTGTGTGTATTCGTTACTTTACGAACTCGTACGTATGCAACACAGGGTTCGTGCGGTCCTTAAGAGTAATTAAAAATACTTAGGGTTTTTGGAATCGATTTTTGGTCCTTAAAAGTCCTTAATTTCGACCAAATTCGGCACGAGGTCCTCAAATTTAATCATCTGAAATTTCTGTGTGTTTTTATTACTGCCATTTTGAATGTGAATTAGCATTTTGGACAAATATTTTTAGCGATTCATTGACAAATATAGTTATCTTTTGAGTGGGTGAATAGGTTCATGGATTATAATTTATTCCTATTTCTAATATAAACGGTGGAATACTCAAGCTTATGAGCAGAAGGTGAAACATAAGCATTTCGAAATTCTTTCATTTTTCCTAATGAAAAGCTCTTAAACAACTTTTCCCTTTTGGGATTGCGAATTCTTTATTAAACCGTTCCAAATTTGGCGAGTTATCAACATTTTGGTGATTTTAAGATCAGTTTCTATGGAAAACTTTTAATTCGGAAATCTGGGAATTTTCTGACGATATTTTTTTAAAGCATTATAACATTGATCAATTTCATTAAAATAATGCTAATATATTGAAACTGTATTCAAGAAGTAACATCAAAATGAAGCATTTTTATTTTTCGCAATTATATTATAAAGTGATATTACTTTCCATTTTGGCGACTTATTATGCAGTATTTTGAATCTAAAAAACAAACAAGGTAATAAATGCTTAAATTGAACCTTAACACAATTCTTAGCAAAAGCAAAATAGCTATGTAATTAATTAAAAATGCATTCGTTTTAATTTTTTTTCCATGGTAAGAGTTTTTTTTTTTCTTTTTTAGTAAATGTCTCAATATGCATCAGTTTTCTGTATAAAATTAATGTTACATTTTCCCCTCAGATTCTCTTTTCAACATATTTCTGGTTTTTTGCTATTATAGAATTGGTAGGGGTAATTTTTCTTTAGGATTTTAGACACTGCAACTTGGGAAGTTTAGAAGGGTTTGAAGGCAGGATTTATAGACCCACTCACTAATCTAGAAGATTCTAGAAAAATGTCTTCATGGTACTAACACGTAATGAATGTATTTTACAAAAAGTTTCTGACGAATTTTTACTTTTTGGAGAATTTTTGGAAGAACAATGAAAAGATAATATTTGAATGCTTTACTTCTGACACTAGAATCCTTGAATCCCTTTTTTAACATCTTTCACCTTTCTGTTTATCTTCCCTTTATTTTCCCTATTTTTCACTAAAAACAATCGTGGATGATATCAAAAATGCTTCTAATCTTATCACATGGACAGGTATTTATAGAAAGGAATTTTTCTATTAATAAAGAAGTTAGAAACTAAGAATTTAAAAGATTGATCTTATATGTCTAAATTCATCAACAGTGGCGTAGCTAGGGAGGTAAGGGGGATATCTGTTCCTGGACACAGCGTCCATGGAGTGCCAAACCGATGTTACAAAATTTTAGAATGAAATGTTTTTCATTCTTGGCATACAAATGGGGGCGCAAAATCTTCAATTGTCCCCGGGCGCTGAAAACCCTAGCTACGGCTATGTGATGCACAGAGCTAGCTACGCATTTTCCCACCTGATGCAGTCTCTGGAGATTCTAAATTCTGCTGTCTAGTGCCTTCCTAAGTTCTAAAATTTTGCCAATTCTAGATTATTTTGCTCGGTGTGTAAATAAATTCTAAAAATTCTGCTACATCGGCTCTGTAACCAGCCCTTGCCATATATCATTTCATATTTATTCTGAATGTTCATAGTATTAAAATAAAATTAGCATCTTTTCCTATACATTCTAAATGCATTTAGGTTTTCAGAATAACCGAAATTTTAAATCAAGTCCCAAAATTCTAAAATCAAGAAGAAATGTATTGAAGAAAGAAACCAAATACACAAAAAGAAAAAAAAAAGTATTCTTCAAAAATATGCATAGTTATTATTATTTAAATTAAGCGCTGAATATAATTTTAGCTGTTGCTCATTTTCCCTTTCTCTTTCCTCACCAGAATGAAATCACACAAACTTAGATTAAAATTAAATTGTGTAGTCTTTGACTACTAGTCCACATTTTTAGTTTGAATTTGACTGTTCCTGTTTAATTGGATCATAAGCTGTAGTTGGTTTAGTTAGCATAAGAACATGTTTATGTTTTAAGGTCTTTTTAAATAATAGGTTTATTTAAATCTTTATCTGACTTTGTAGTTACTTTCAGACATAGCGATAATTTGTTTCATGTCTGTCAGGGGTTTTGGATTATTTAATTTTTATCAGATGAAGTAAAACCTCATAGGTACATAGTCGAGGGCTTTAAACGTTAGCAGATAAAACAAGCAGAAAATAGTGGAAATACTGGTTTGCTTATTGAAACAAATGTCTTATTGTTAGAAAAGATGCCTGTCATTTATTGCCTATCATTAATCTAACCGCGATGACAAGATATAGCACAAAAATTTAAAAATTAATGTAAAACTGAAGTCTTTGCATTTAGTAAAACTTCAGTCAGTCTTCTTTAACAAATCATTCTGATTTTACTTCTCATTTTAACCTATGCCGTTTGACATAAAATCTACCTGTTATTTACTAAACCTCCAAACTGAGCAAGTATGTGACAAAATGAGATATAAAAAAATCAACATAAATCTAACTCTGGGTAAAACGTAAATAAAATGTCACTAATTCTTCTTTCACACATGTCCAACTACTATAAAGGTAAAATATTTAATGCTACCTGATAAATTTTCTAAATTTGATTTTATTCTCAAATTTGTTTTATAATTAAGTTTATTAAACGACGTTTAATAAGCATAACTACACATTAAACTACGTTTAAAAATAATACATCTTGTGGATCTATTTTATTCTTAGGATGGTATCACAAAAGTGAAGTTCAAATATAACTAGTATCTTTAATTGAATTTATTCAGTTCCCATTTGTTGATGGGTCCTTAATTTTTGTCATTTATGGTCCTTAAAAGTACTTAATTTCCATGTGCAGAAATGTGTACGAACCCTGTAACAGTTATGATGTGCTTGTTACCAAAGAAGGGAAGACATTTCTAAAGTTCATCCATTTGAATATCTGTGGAAAGAACGTACTAGATATTTTTCTGATAATTTCATGGAACTACGGTCATGCGAAAATGATTTGATAGGATTTCGCCACATTTGAGATAAAAAATTTGGGTTCTGAGTTCACCAACTGCAATGCAAGCTCAGTGAGGAGGTACAAGACTGATCAAGGGAAGCTCATTGTCAAGAGTCCAACGAATGGCTTTCTCAAAAGTAGGAGCCTTGATTAATTATTACCAAGAGGGTTAATGACTGTCTGACAGATAGCAGTGTTTCCCTTTCAGCTGATGCAGAGGCCAAATCGGTTTGTTGGAAGCAGTACGTCTTCCTTCAATTATCAGAACCCTCATTTTAGAGGACAATGATACCCAAACGCAGCAAACACGTTGGCAGTTTTACTCGCCATGGGAAGCTAGAAGAAAAGTGTCCCAACAGTACCTCAAGTTAAGCATGGAACTCTGAAGTGGACAACACGAAGGGAAAATATTTAGCAGCAGATTAGTGAAAGAAAAAGAGAAGAAGAAAAGATGACTGAAGTATAGGTTTTCTTGAACTATGGCAAAGCGCAGAAAGATTCTCTCTTTAAAGGGAGGGATGTCCTCGTGGGGAAAGTTCTAAGTAGAATCAACACTTATTCATGTTACTTGCAAAGGAAATCACGAAACTCCCATGCGGTCATCGCTTTCGCTGGAATATGGACTCTGGTTGAAATGCTAGTGTTCAGCGTTCTTTAGCGTTCTGTTTGGTGGAACCATAAAAGATCACTGCAGTGACAAGCTAATGATATATTTGCTCATCTAGATGGTGATCTCCTGAAGGACTGCTGTCAGGAGCAATGAAGTTACTTCTTTCATCAACTCTACAGTTTGTATCAGTTCAGTTAATTAGAATCCGTAGTTCACACTTAACACACATTGGGTAATTAAAACATCATTGAAGATATGGCTGGTATGAAGCGTCTGAGTAATTGAGAGCATTCGTCGTGTCATATCTCATTTTGATCAAGTACGCTTTGGAAAAACGATCGCGACAGTTCGGTCAGCCAAATTAACATTTTCATCCCAAACTATAAGTAAAACGTGAGTAAATTTTGTTTCCATGTAATGCTGTATGTCAGTGAAGTAGCCTACTCAATGCCAATATCTCTAATTAGATAAATATTGTGTATAGTTTAAAGTGCTAAAAAGACGTTAAAATATCAACTTCTTTCTTTTCAGGCTATGACAACCAAAGGTCTCTAGTGAACTGGTGTATTATCAGTTAAGACTATCTTCACCGAGACGTCAACTGTTTTTCTCTTTTTGTTTTGTAAAGATAATCTTCTTCAACTCTGTCCTCTCTTCGTCATGAATGTGACTCAGTTTCTCTTTTTCGTTTAGCTCATATATTTGTACAAACAACACATTTGTCTCATACTTTCAAAACTCAAAGCATTATACCTCTTTCTTTCGAAACCCTTCAAAACCAACCCTTTTTATGAAAATTTAATGAGGCTTGGTCAATAATATTCAAACCAATCCTTGCTTCATAGTTAAACTGAGCAGGTGGATACTAAATTACACTTTAGAGCAAATATAAATTCGCCTAATTCCACTCCATGTTCACATGACCTCGTATAGTAGAAATTCTGATGATTCGATTCCGAATGTAAGTATTAGTATCTTTGACAGTTTTGATAAGCCAGTTATTTGTTTTATACGTCTTCACGCAGGAGACACACTGAACTGCCTATGCGATCAAAGCAACAACAGTCAAACTGTCACTTTGATTTGAACTGCTTAATGTGCAATATCATTACATACTAGTATAGTATAAGCATCTGAGGCCCTTTCTTCATTGGTCTTAATTATGGGCCACCTTTCTTCCCGGTAATTTGGAAGCAATAAGACTTAATATATCCATTCTCTTCATACCATAACATTTAAAGAAATTTTGTCTCTTAAACGTTTCGGTCTGCAGGTCTACAGATGCCACCTGATCAACATCTCTATTATTTGTTTCTCTTTTTCTATTGAATTTCTCTAGAAAATTCAGAAAAGAAGACTTTGATAGCTTTGATCGACCTCATTCCGTGATAGATGGTGCTTTTGTGGCCTTTTTACATTTACGAAATCATCACGCTTTTCAATCATTTGTAAGGGAAAAACTATACTGCTCCATTTGTTCAAGTAATATTCTCTGAAATCTACAGTTCGTTTCTTAATTTGATAAAAGTCACGCCGGGTGCTTGCCGGCGTCTTTTGATGTGAGGCGAATGGTTGCTGAAATTTCTCAGGGATTATCTTAAACCTTTTCAAATTACAGTTCTTAACATATTCATACTGTTCTACTTTATCCTCTGGTTCACAAGCGATAAGCTGATTTATTTCATAGGGTAGATCCCCCAAAAGACGGGTGACCCATTCTTCCTTTGGTAAGGAGACATCACCGGCTTGTCTTTCAAAAAGAACGAAATATAAATTTATAACTTCTTTCATATCAAATTTCTGAATTAGTTTTTCTAAAGTCTTTGGTAGATTTTCTAGCATCTTCCACACAAATCTTCCCATTTTTCTTACATTCGGTTTAAGTTTTAATTTTTCAGGCTCCATTTCCTTCTCATCTTTTCCTGTCCTCTTCGACTGCGATTTCTTCTTTCCGTATTTCCTCTTCGATTGTTTCTTTCCATTTTTCCGTTTCGATTGCTTCGTTTCTTTTACCTACTATTGTATTTAATTGTTTTTTGCAGAAACTTTCGACATAGTCTTTGCTGCAGTTAAAGGTTTTAAATCTTCCTTAAAATCTTTCGCTAAATACGACATTTTGTATCAAAGTAATTTTAAATCAATTATCTTTTAAATCTGCACCAATATTTAAATTAGTTGGCTATCGGGGTAAAAGTATAAACGCAAAATTCGAAACATCTGAATAGCTTATTTTCAAATTAGACACAGTGAATAAAAACACTTTATAAACAGGGTATGGACCACTGAAATAAATAAAATTAAAACAAATTCACAGTAAAACAAATTATTACTATTTTTAAGTTACACCCTTCAATAAGCTTGTTTAAATTACTTTAAAAATAATCATTGATAAATATCATTCGCTTAGACCATTTTGTTCTATAAATATATACGCTAAGATATTTATCTAAAATTAGAACAGATTCATAATAAAGCAAACCATTTCTCTTTTTAAGTTATACCAGCTATAATGTTTGTTTCAATTACTTCAGAACATAGTAATTAGTGGTAAATATTACTTTCTTACAACTTGAGCATCACTCTAACAGAATAAGAGCAACTACTTTATCTGTTCTGATATTAATAAGAGTGAAAATTTTAATTAAACTACAAAAACAATTAGTTTGTTAGCTTGCGCACTGATTCTACTTTCACAGGACCTAGCAAAAATTCTCGAAATAATTTTTATATCTATTACCCTGAAGGAAATGCACTAAGCTGAAACAACATACACTCACGTTTGTGAAAATTGCAACACCATGAAGGACTTACGCGAGTGAGCTGAAATTTTCAGGAAATGCAAAGTAGCGCATGATATGCAAATGATTAGAATTGCAAATCCGTAGCGCATGCGTATGCTGAGCAGCGCCCTCTGAACGGCTGATGGATCCGAATAAATAGACGGCTGTAGCGAGGCGTATATGGTTATCGGTGGTTATCTGCTAGTGGTAAACGTTAACTCAATCTGTACTTATGCCTCGTCGACGAAAGAGAGCGAGATTTGAACAACTTACAGAGTTTGAACGAGGGAGAATCATCGGCCTTCGTGAAGCTGGATTGTCGTATCGTGCAGTAGCCTCTCGTGTGCAGCGTAACAGCAGCACAGTGATGCGCGTTTGGAAGCAGTGGACGGACGAGTGTCGGACAACTCGGAAATCCGGGAGTGGACCCCGAAATGTGACGTCAGCTCGCGATGATAGACACCTGGTCCGCATGGCGCGGACGGACCGTACAGCTTCCTCTAGACAATTGGCAGCACTGTGGTCAATAGCTACAGGTGTTTCATTGTGTGCTTCATCAATTCGTAGACGTCTGCTGCAGTGTGGACTGCGCGCACGGACTCCTTTATACAGGATCCCCCTAACGCACGACCATCGCCGCCTGCGGCTACAATGGGCCAATCAGCATAGAGACTGGCGTGCTGATTGGCAGCATGTCGTGTTTTCTGACGAATCCCGCTTTAATTTGTGGTACCATGATGGCCGCATTCGTGTCAGACGCTATGCCGGTGAACGCCACCTTCCGGAGTGCATTATCGAACGCCACAGTGGACGAACACCCGGAGTTATGGTCTGGGGCGCCATAGCATATCATAGACGATCTCAATTGCTACGAATTGTGGGCAATCTGAACAGCAACCGGTATATCCGTGAAGTTCTACAGCCCGAAGCTGTTCCCTTCCTTCAAAGCTTGCCAGGCGCTGTATTTCAACAGGACAATGCCCGCCCTCATACTGCTCGGATTGTTAAATCCTTCTTTGCAGCGCAGCAGGTACAGCTTCTTCCTTGGCCTGCGTGTTCCCCGGATATGTCGCCAATTGAACATGTGTGGGATGTCATTGGTCGGCGTCTTGCTCGTGATCCTCGTCCTGTTGCGTCTGCAGACGAACTTTGGGTACGCGTACAAACGATATGGAATGCTCTTCCTCAGTCAGACATTCAAACTTTGTTTGACTCCATGCCACGTCGTGTAGCAGCACTTATTGCGGCGCGTGGTGGCCACACAAAATACTGATTCTGATCTCTTGTTCTTGTTTGTTTGCTTTGAACATTTAATCATTTATTTGTACCACTACCACTCAACTGTGTATTAAATTGCATTCAATTATGACGATTCCTTCTTGGTGTTGCAATTTTCACAAACGTGAGTGTATTTGGGCAGGATTGCCCTTCTAAATTTCACTGTACGTGGATTCGAATATAACGCCGAGCAGGCTTGCTTCACTGTATTTCACCAAACGTAGAACACTTGGTAACCTGCATGCAATTAAAAACTGTTCTTAACTCGAAGATTCTTTCAAATTAAATAAAGATAGCGTCCCCAAAAAAATTTCCTTCTCCAAAACCGATACGTTTCCATTACAATAACATAGAATTCTAAAAATTTACTTATCCCATTGAATCTTTTCAACCAAGCATCTGGAGATATATATTGCATGTATGGTTCGATCAGGGATATTTTACGTAATGATCAGTCATCCTTCTTTTTAAATATTTATTTATACTCACAAGAAATAAAATTTTACACACATTCTTACAGATGAAAACTGCTATTGGAGTCTACCGCTCTGAACAGCGTCAACTCATAGACTATAAACTCAAAACCGAATGTTACATCTTTAGAATTATTTCAAGTGATTCTCTTTCGGAATGTTGCCGAGAAATTCAAGAGAAACATGAAAGGACAGCTAATATTTAATACCTACATACATAATTATACTGAAAGATATAAACACTGTTTCGTAGGATTGCAGAACAGGCCGTTTCAAATTTAAATTTATTAAGACATAATGTTTTAAGTGTTTCACTACTGGAAACTGTGACTAGCCTTTTGGTAGACGTTAAGCGACTTATCTCTGTGTCTGAAGAACACTAGAAACTTGAATTAAGACTTGTAAAGTACAATAGAGACTTGAAGTACAATACAGACTTCTAAAAAAACCCCTTTATTTAAAACTTGTAAGATGGA
>KK114752.1:81947-100803 GCA_000611955.2 Stegodyphus mimosarum
ACTGATTAAGCCCAACTGAAATACATGCTTACTACAAAAATAAAACGAACATGGTGTGAAAAATTTCTCCTGCTCACCAATGGTATATATTGCTTAGCACCTGTCACTTCTGATTAAAGGATCTAGGTCTCTCCAAACGGCTATGGCCAGACTCAGAAGAGGACATCTTCGATGAAGGAAATTCAACGGGGGAGAAAGGACCTTCCCCTCGTGTGCCTATTCCTTACCTGCCTCTCCCGCTCACCTACTGGATTGTATAGGGGTCTCCTTGAGACAGCTGTCAGCTGAGCAGGACGACGTCAGTGATTTATTTGCGCGACAAGGTCTCTTGGACTTAGTGTAGGCTTTCCTGCCCGAAGGAGATTAGCAACAACAACAAGATAAGACTCGTTTGCATTTCAAGGCCAAGGTTCGCAATCTAATTCTTACCCCGTTTTGAAAACTTTGTTATATTAGCTTCAGTGTTATAAATGATGTTGTAGATCCGGTATCACTTCATATGCTTAGGAGAATGCTTCAGAAAAGTTTTTGCATGCTTTGAAAAATTTTTAGCAAATCTTTTGATCACATATTTTCCCGTCAGAAAAAATATGTAACTGTTGGCTCTAAATATGAAAAACTTACTTGTGCTGCGCTAATAAAGAATAGCTGATTTGGTGTATACTTCAATCCTGGTAGCATTTTGTCAGGTTTGTGATTTCTGACCCACGACTGATAGGCCTGCAGAAATGTAAGGCGCAATTAATAAGTAATATAACGCAAACAACATTATGACTGAAAACATGACTGGTATTAATTTTTGTATGAAGAACTAAGCATTCATAGTGTACTTCCATAAAATAAATAAAGTTGTTTGAAACATTCAGGTCTTCAATTGCTCTCATTTTAATAAAATTAACCATGCAAACTACTTGCTCCAACACTTCGTTTAGGTTTTTAGCATTTTCTTTATGACAAGTACGTATCGTAGCAAAAAACAATAATGAAATATTATATTTGGATTAAGAATTTTCTCTAAAGCCACAAATACTGTGGCTGATTCTATCACAGATACTGCTCCGTCAGTACAAATAGCGACACACTGACCCTAAGATGATTTTAAAGCATTCAAATACCATGTTATCGTGTCATGTAAGTCCTGGAGAACAGCAACTTCCAAATATTTTTGGCAACCTAAAAATTTATTTATTTTTTTTCTGTTAATAAATACTAAAACAGAGGTGCGCCTTGCCACATACGAGGTCCGCCCCGAAAGTAATGCGCCCATATTTTTTAAAGAAATTCATTGAATAGATTCGTACGATTACTCAATAGTCTTCGAAATACACCACTCCTGTTTTAACACACTTGTTCCAACACGATTTCCATGCTTTGTATACGTCCTGGAAGTGAGTCACAGGATGTCCTCTAGTAACCTCGTCGTAGCAGTCTTGATGTTCTGCAGGGTCCCCAAATGCTGTCCTTAGAGGGATTTTTGAATCTTCGAGAACAAAAAGAAGTCGGGAGGGTATAAATCAGGACTGAAGCAAAGGAAGAGTCTCCGACGGCGTTTTCTCAAGTTTGAAGCAAAGCTTTGCGTATCGCTGCTCAAGAGTTTTTTTCATCTTGATTTGGGCCGAGCACTCACACAAGAGTTCACTGAAACAAACACCGTGTCCTTCCAGGAGTTCGGAGCCGACTGGCGTTGTATTCTCAAGACTCCAACCACCCTTCCGTGCAAGCCGCACCGCTGTGCGACGGATAGTCGCGGCAGAAGAAAATGGGGCGCATTACTTTCTGGACAGATCTCGTATATTATTTGATTCGTCTAGTTGTAACGCAAAGGGGATATTAATAAGTGCACCTGTGACTGATCTTTCAATACTCTAAGACATGCTTTAATTTTTTCTGCAAAGCGCATCATGAGATAGCGGAATCTTAAATTTATTTCTTTATTTCTTCCCCAAATTAAATTGTCAGTATTTCACAACAGGCAAATAAAGTGTGAGATTCTGCTGTCGTGTGTGGCTTGGACTGTGTTTTAAAACATTTATTTATCAACATGTATACATAATGAAGTTAAGGAGACGTGTTCAATGCTTTCGGGTATTTTCTTTATAAACTTGCCAAGAGTTAATTGAATACCATCCTTTTTTCCTTATCCTTGATAAAGATTCAATATTCTTTCTTTATTAAGCTTTCTATAACATGCTGTGTATTTCTCAGTTGCTTTACGTACTTGAGATATACATTCTCCAATGGGATCACATGCTTCCATGATTGTAAAAAAATTGTCAAGACGCATGAAGGCATATTTTTAATTGCCAAAGTCTGGACTTTTTTATCAGCTTCTTCTTCCTCAATTTGCGTATTTCATTGTCGCTCAATTATTGCTTAATGAAGTATTCATTTGACAGGGGTACTGCGTGAGATTCAATCAACTCTTAACATCTTCATTGTTGACGTCCAAATGTAGGCGTTTATTATTACGTCATTCATTAGGATAACTATTTCGTCTGTTATAGCTTCCGGTGTTTATCCAAAATTTATAAAATCGCTCATCATTTGTTGAGCATAATTGTTTCCAGAAACCTTTCATTGTCGAATTTGTTATTTCAAACTATGAGTTTCCAAAATTGCTTATTTCGTTCCACATATATAGTTCTTACAAAAATCTGCTAATGTTGGCCCAGCTTCCCTGTCAATTGCCTTAATGACTTCAGTCATTATTGTCCTCATATAATGTCCTTTAAACGTAGCTATTACTATTTTATCAATAAGCTGTATAAGGCACTTAGTATTGGAAAGTAGAAACACGACATTGATTTCCATTGATTGACAGGTTTAAATTATGCAGAAATTTAGGATGTCCTGGAGCATTGTCTAAGATTAATAATGCTTTAAATTGAAATTTATTATTTTTACAATATTGCCTAGCTATCGCCTCGAAATGAAAAGTGAACCAATTTTTGAGTATTAACGTAGTAATCCAGGCATTTTTAGTTGATTTCCAAATCACTGGAAGCATTTCTTTATCTTCCCCTTTCAATGCTCTGAGATTTTCCATTTGATAAACCAACAATGGCTTCAATTTTAAATGATCAACTAAAATTCCACCAAAAGGCAATGTTAGTCTGTTTTCGGAAATTTTGTTTCCAGGGGCAACTGATTCTTACTTCGATAAAAATGTGCGATTAAGCATTTCTTTCCAAAATAAACACGTCTTATCGAAATTGAATTGATTAGGACAATATTCGGTACCTGCAATAATTTTAGACAAAGAATAATTAGATTCTTTCTCAGCATCTTTAGCTGCATCAGCTAATTAGCCACTGAATTTAATAGTAATTAAAGAGCATCTCATTTCAAGTTTGACTAACTAACCACTACATGCTTGAAACACAGTGTTTGAATCTGTATTTAATCTGGTCTTCATGCAAACTTAGAGCCTTAGCTTGATTAATTGACAAACTCAGAGGGATATTATCTTGATGTTGATCGTCACTCAATCCGTGATGACAAAGATCTTACCATTTCATTCATCACTATGCCGTGTCTTTTGGAAAAAAATCTTTGACGGAATATTTCCACAATTTTGAACTTATTATCCCAAAGGGCGTTAGCCTAGAAAGTCTATTAACTTCGTTTTGGCATTTTGCGTTGAGAACTTTAAATGACCGTTTCACTTTTCAAATTGTTGTCACCAAATATCCCTGCCCTGTGTTACATTTAAAGAAATTAAATAACGAAGAATGTACATAAATGTATGTTTTTCGCATTGTGATGAAACAACGGTACCTAGAGCCGTCAAATTTCGAATAATGTAATGCCCCACCGAATGTGGACATTTGGAAGTCCTAATTTGGAATGTTTTATTATCTACTTCATATTTTATCAGACATTAAAGAATTTTTGATTAACAAACTCAACGATTTCAAAGTGAGCAATGGCAACACAATAAGGTGAGATAAAAAAAACGCGTTTATTTCCAGCACGCGAGACTGTGTACCGGAAATTCTAAAGATATCCTCTTTTAAATATTTTGTGATCTTGCTTTTGAATTGAATTTTATGGTTCAAGTGCGAAGAACATGATATTTAATAAGTAAAGGTAACACACAAAACGTTAAAAACGCGCCTTTGGGCGTAATATAAAATCTGAAAGCTTTTGGATATTTTATTGTGTTTGTTCCTTAATTTTAATATTATTTTTCAAAACTGATCATATCGTACATCTGTTTACATCGTGCAAACGTCCGATTGAAGTAAAAGATTAATCGTTTTCAGAACGTTTAATTATTTCCACCTTTGTCTTGATCGTATGAAGTTTATTAGTCCGTAATTTCTTTTTGTTCGTATCAACACTGCAGTTTCTCCATTTCTCACTTATATTTATCAATTTATAAGGACTAAATATTTAAACATAAATAAACAACTTGATAAAATACACAACACGTTGACACAAGGCAAACTGTTTTGATTCCTTGCTCGGAAAAACACAGTAGTAATCCCGAGAAGTCCGCTATTGTTGGATATTAAGTGTGTCTGTTACAGGGAGGTAAGAAAGGAAGGAGGGGCTAAGCCTGCACTGAGAGTGAAGCACTGCTTCAAGGCTTCGGTCTCCAGACGGGGTGTTATTTGTTTATATTCAGAAGCTCCCTTGACAGCGCTCTAATAGTATTTCGACACACGACAGTTCCATACAAATCGAAAAACGGGACACTTCCACATAAAAGAAACATTCGTTTGTGTAATGGATAATAGCAATTTGTATAATTTAGTGACATTTATGCAAAAATCACATCTTGGTTATTTTTTGATAACTAACAACAGCGGTTTATGTATTTGTTTTATAAAATTCTAAGCTGTTAAACTACAAAAATATAGATTTTATCAAAAAATGCTTAAAGAATGAAAAATACCTTAGGTACCTTTAAAATTGCGGTTAATGTTTAAATGGGAAATGGATAGTTATTTTTTATTATATTATCAGAGAATTATTAAACTGCGTAAAATCGCTAAAAGAGGTATTGACTGCTCTGCCAAAATATATTTACTAGAAGATTTGAATTTGATAATGAATGTATCCTAAAACGTGTTTTAAGTAAAAATTTGAAACTTAATGGCTAAATATAAATATAAAATTATGCATGTTAAAATATTTGTAATTAGACACATAGGTTAGGTTAAGTTTTTATTAAATAGGGTCTAAATGCGAGGGCTGTCTGCCTAAAGGGAGAGATGCCATCGTGAAGGAATTTCTAAGAAAAACTAACTTTTGAGAGGATATTAAAAAAAAATGCATGTGATTTTCATTCAAATTATATTTATTTCTTGTGTAAAAGTTTCTGGTATGTGCTAAATTATTGTAAATTACTTTACTCGAAAAATATAGTGAATGCACAGAAATTAAAGATTTGTACATGCCGAAAATGAAAAATATGAAATATATATGGGTGCATATGCTTGCAAAAAGCATGTGGCTGCCTTTTACAAAATGCATAAATATTTATTAAATTACTTATAAATATATTTGAAATGAAGGATTTATTTATTCATAAGCTTCTGTGAAAGTTAGTGTGAAGAAATCTAATTATTAAATGCATTTAAATTTATAATGATTTTAAATTTTATCTAAATATATAATAACCTTAACATTGAATTGTAAACAAAAAAAAAAAAAAAATCTGAAAGATTTCAGATTTTAAATTACGTCCAAAGGCGCGTTTTTTTAACGTTTCGTGTGCTACCTTTTTTTTTATTAAATATCATGTACTACGTACTCAAACCATAAAATTCAGTTCAAAATCAATATCGCAAAATCATTTTAAAATGAACATATCTTTAGAATTTCCGTAAGTCTCGTGCGCTGGAGATAAAAATGTTTTTTTTTTCGTACAGTGTTGCCATTGCTCGCTTTGAAATCATTTAGTTTGTTAATCAGAAATTCGTTGAAATGTTACAAAACATAAAATCGATAATAAAGCAAATTTCATATTCAAAATTAGGGCTTCCAGATGCCCATATTCGCAGTAGGATTACGTCATTCAAAATTCGATGGCTCTAGGTTTTATCACAATGCGAGAAACATGCATACATTTATGCAGATTTTTCATTTTTTAAACTTTAATGCAGAGAGATAACATTTAGTGGCAACAATTTGAAAAGTGAATCGGGCATTCAAAGTGAATCAACGCAAAATCGCAAAACGAAAGTAATAGTCCTTCGGGACTAAATCCCTTTGGACTAATAAATTGAAATCCTGTTGACAAATAAGTTTATAAAACTATTTAAGCAAGAATTATTCGTACCGTAAAGCAATCTGTTGAAAGGTATACTAAAGCATATTCTATGAGATGTGTACTTAAGGAAGTAATAAAGAAGAGTTTTAGAATATGTATTAAGGGTAAAAATAACTGAATAAGTATAATTAAAAGAATTATTCCCTTACGTTTTATAATCAGTTACAAGTTTTAAATAATATTTAAAAAAATATCCTTTCTTTATTCCCTTTCAGAAATATTCAGAGAAAGTTAAGTACTATTTAACATTATTATACCTAATAAAGTAAAAGGTGCTGTAATTTGAAATGAACTGAATAGAGCATTAATGATGGCTTAGATTTTTCGATTTAAAACATGCCTCAGAAGCTAAAAAATCATCTCATATTTGAAAAAGTATTTTAGGAAGAAGCTCTATAAATAGAAAACAAATAATGCATAATTTTAATATTAATAACACAATAAACTTTGATCTTAATTTTTGTAATCCTTAGCCGAATAAAATCGAATTACCTTAAAATTTTTTTCTAATATAATTAGGGAAAACTTGTGAAAACATTTCATTCAAATTAAACCGTTCTGAGCAAACTGCTCTGTGAAAAGTATAGCATTTAATTCCGTCGAGAATGAAATGTTCTTTAAAAATGTATTCTTTTCAGATACTTAGGACTCTGAAATACTGTAGAAAAAGAAAATATATACACAGTCCAGTCACATTAATGTGACCATCTGTCAAAAGCCAGAATAACCACCTTTCGCAGAGCGGACTGCTGCGAGACGTGCAGGAAGAGAGTCACATAGGTCCCTGAAGGTGTTCTCTGGGATGTTGAGCCATGCCGACTCTAATGCCGTGGCCAGCTGCGCTAGATTACGCGGTTGAGGATCCATGGCGCGAACAACTCGATCGAGATGGTCCCACAGATGCTCGATTGGGTTTAAGTCAGGTGAGTTTGCTGGCCAGGGGAGGACGGTAAACTCATCCTGGTGCTCTTCGAACCACGCACGTACACTGGCAGCTGTATGGCACCTCGCATTGTCCTGCTGGAAGATGCCATCATCCTGAGGAAAAACAATGCGCATGTAGGGGTGAACATGGTCCGCAAGGACAGATGCGTACTTGTATTGATCCATTGTGCCTTCCACAATGATCAGTGAACCTAGAGAATGCCAGGAAAACATTCCCCAGACCATAATGCTCCCGCCTCCAGCTTGGACCGTTCCGGCAATGGTTGCAGGGTGGTTCCTTTCAGAGGTTTCACGCCTTATACGCCAACGTCCATCTGTCCGATGGAGCATAAAACGCGATTCATCCGAAAACGCAACCTGTCGCCACTCAGTGGACGTCCAGCTGCTGTACTGGCGTGCAAATTCTAGCCTTCGCCGTCGATGAACAGCAGTCAGCATAGGTGCACGAACCAGGCGTCTGCTTCGGAGGCCCAGACGCAGCAATGTTCGCTGAATAGTACTTTGGGAGACACTTTTGGTAGCCCCTTGGTTCATTTTGGTGGTCAGTTGCTCAACGGTAGCCCGTCTATCTGCCCGAACGCATCTCCGCAACCGTCGTTCGCCTCTGTCATCTATGGCCCGTGGTGCACCACATTTGCCACGTCGCTGATTTTGGACAGTCCCATTTTGCCATGCACGGTACACTTTTACCACGGCGGCACGCGAACAGTTCACAAACTCAGCCGTTTCGGAAATGCTTCCACCCTTGGCCCGAAAGCCAATGATCATGCCCTTTTGGAAGTCGGATAAATCGCTTCGTTTCTGCATTACGCCAACGATTGAAATGTTTTCCGAAGCCCTCACACACCCTTTATATACGCTCAACTGCACTGTGCTGCCACCTGCCTTCTGTGATTGGTTATTTAACTCTGATATGGAAAGCACGTGGTGGTCACATTAATGTGACTGGACTGTGTACATTTATATGTATATTTACGACGTAATTACAAAATATTTACATCCGATCGTGTCAAAACCCATTGATCTTAATGGTAAATAGTCGAATGTTCTGGTCACCATGCAGGGATTGCCAGTGTTTCAAAGCAGTGTATGGGGAAAACCGGTTAGGAGTCTCTCCTTCTTACTTCCTACCTCCATCTCAGGTGGCGAAGTCACGTTTCAGGAACCAGGGAAAATAATTTTTGAAGCATATCTTTTTCTGTCCATAGCATAAAATCGGTAGAGGTAGAATTCATGAAAAATTTGGCAAGTTGAAAGCAATTATATGGAGTATGATAAGCTGTTACGTAGATGAGAGAATTCTTTTTGGCATAATTTGGAAGGAGGATGGTGTAGTTTGATTCCTACCTCCATGGCATGGACGTTATTAGAGACAGACTAACCCAGAGGGCGGAGCTCGTGTCTCCCACATGTCCGTAAGAAGAAGTAGGGACAATCTGTTTTACTTTAACATTGAAACCTATGGCGTTTGTATCACATAACTGTTTTTAATTATTAAATGCGTTATGTTGTATAAGTGATGAAATTATGAAAGTAACACTTTTTACAAATAAGATTTAATGTATCTCATTAAAGCACATTTTACTTTATTTTGCGCATTTTTTTCACGCGTAATTCTTGTATAAACAGCTTTACTTTGGTAAAACGGTAAAAACTCTAAACACAAAATTTATGAATTTACTTTTGAGTACAAGATTGATAGCACATGATGCTTTGAAATAAATAAGGCAAAATTGCACAGGATCTGATATTTAAAAAAAATTTTATGAGCATTTTCAGTTAGTGGTTTTCAAAATTATTATAACATTAAAAGACTATCATTTATTCGATTATATGATCATTAATTGTTAACATTACAATATGATCATAAAATTATTACTTATTTTAATAATTCATAAAACTCGGAGGATAAACTTTTCTGAGTGTAATGGAAAAAAAATAAAAAGATAAAATAAAATAAAATCTGGAAGCACTCAGATCTTATATTACGCCCAAAGAAACGTTTTTTAATGTTTTGTGTGTTACCATTGTTTAATGAATATCATGTTCTTCGCACTTAAACTATAAAATTCAATTCAACAACAATATTGCAAAATATTTGAAAACAGCATATCTGTAGAATTTCCCAGCTGAAGATAAAAATGTTGTTTTCCGTACAGTGTTGCCATTGCTCGCTTTGAACTCTTTGCGTTTGTTAATCAAAAATTCGTGAAATTTTTAGAAAATATGAAATGAATTAGAACAAATTTGAAATTTGGCGGTCCAAGTGCCCATGTTCGGATGGAGGATTACATTATTCAAAATTTGATGGCTCTAGATACCGTCGTTTTTTCACAGTGCGAGAAACATGCATGTATTTATGCAGATTCTTCATTATTTATTTTCTTTAAATATAATACAGGGCGATAATATTTGGTGACCACAATTTGCAAAGTGAAACGGACATTCATACTGAAACAGCGTAAAATGCCGTTTCTAGCTAATAGCCTTTCTGGGCTACTGGCCCTTTGTGCTAATAAATTAAATTCACAGTAAATAAAAACTTCTTATGCCGAACTAGAAATAAATTAAAAAAATAATCACTATAAAGTACTAGCACAATTAATTATTACAGTTAAATACTATTTTAACATTAGAATAAATATATAAAAATTATTAAGGTGTTAAAAGTGTTTATCACTATTATGTATTATGAAATTTAATTGAAAACTCCTTTATGGAAATTATGTTATAATATTCACCTATAATTTTAAAAAAGCAGCACAATTTAGAATTATAAACAAAAACTTTCAATAAAAAAGCAGCACAATTTAGAATTTTAAGCAAAAAACTTCAAAAATTCATTTTTAGGTATTTTAGTATTTTTTACTTATTTAAACCAATAAAAAGCATAAAAATTCTAAGAGAAAATTGTATGTTTAACATTTTCTGTTAGTTCAGATTTAAAGTAATATTTTCTAAAAGAAGTAGTTACAAATTTTCTTAAGCCTAGGAAAAGCTAAAAAAATATACAGGCCTGGAAGTATGCAACAGCTTCATAATTATTTGGAACGTTAATAATGCTTGATAAATATGCTAAATTTTTAAAAATCAATCTGAGTTTCAAAAGTAAAAATATGTAAACATTCTAATTTGTGAAATGAGGCGCTACAACCAGCCTTTTTCTTGACAATTATAGGCTCTGCAATACCAACCATTGTTAAGTTTCTGTTAGTCGTCCCTACTCGTCCAGATGTGGTCAAGGGGACAGCCGGGAATGGGTCAGACGAGGGAGAAAGCCCATTTGGGTTGGTCTATTTCTTATAACGTCTATGCTACATGGTCTGTGACGTAATATTACCCATCCCTATCCTCGCAACGGCCCCCGAACGGTTGTTGCGCAGGCAAATTTTTCAGTATCGACAAAAAGCTTTAAAAATGTGCGAAATAGAGAATTGTGCGAAAGGCCAAGGGCCGTCTGCAACTTGTTTTGATGTGAATCTGCATTGAGACATGGTAAACCTACAACGATTAACTTTTCAAGAGAGATAATAAGTAATTAAACAATAAATACATTCCATTTTATTACACTTTAGTTAAATTTAACATTTAGTAAAATTTCTACATTAAACCTTTGATTAAATGTCTAGTAATCTGCTATATTTCTAGACTTAATGTTTCCTTTCACAGAGCATTTTAATTATTTTCACATTGCATTAAATTTTTGTTCTTTATATTTTGAATTCGCCACAGTTTTACGGTTTCTAAAATTTCGAACAATTTTCTTACCAAATAAGCTGCTTTTAAACCTGCATTGTCAGCAATGTTATCGGAGTGTGTATTAAAGCCATTTACCTGAAAAAGACATCATTATTTCAATTAAAGTAGAACTCCGAAATTCCGGAGTAACTGAGATAAGAACTTATCTTGACCTAAAGCACACATTCAATAATGCAGTTTAGAACGTTTTATTTTTTTCAGTCGTATTACATCCGGATGAATATAAAGTTGAAAAAAGTAAAATATTTTTCTGCAAAGTAAAGTATAAAATACATTTTTCTTTAAATAAGGACTTTTTGTTTTCTTAAGCGAGTAACCAACATCTATTTCAAGCAAATGAAACATCAAAAGTAAACCTTATTTACATAAAAATTTACCTTGCTTTAAACTTTTATTCACTGAAATTAAAAAAAACGAAAGAAAAAGAATTTATTATTATGGATCTAAAACGAAATGCAACATCTGCTTTTACCCAACATACATTTAAGCAAGTTCTTACGTCTTATTATAGGAACAATATTATTAGCAGACATAATATTAAATTAAAATTTTTGAACTAGAAGGATGGTTGGTTAATTTTTATTTTGGTACTAAACCTCAGTCGTTATTTTGACTAAACGGGCATAATAACACTAAACATAGGATTATTAGATAAAGTATTAGATTAAGATAATTATTAGACAAAGTATTAGATTAAGATAATTATGATTATTAGACAAAGTATAGATTAAGTATTAGAAGATAAAAAAAATAACACTATCAATAAAGTTATTTAGAATCTACATTTCCATAAAACCAAATATGGCGATGCATACAGATAAAATTATTAAATATTATTATTACTTTTAATGCATGAATGTCTTATGAATGAATAACCAGGATATGTATATGACGCCATGAATTTTTATAACAATAAATGAAAGAGTTTTGAATAAACCCACTACGAAATTCGTTCATATGGGTTATCCAGACGATGAAGAGGGTTTAACAAAGAACGATGAAGAAATGTTTAAGCGACATATTTAATATTATTTTTAACTGATTTATAATTTAATTTTTTTATGAGCTTGTTTGGAAAAGCAATTTCGAGGATGGGACATCAACTAAGTGAACTCTAATGTAAACTCTAATTCTTCTATTAGTACAGATTCGTAATTTAGTTAATGTGAACTCTAATTCTCCTTTCAGTACAGATTCATAATTTAGTTACTAATTTGTTTATTAAGATCCTTTTATAACGCTGAAATGAATTCTTTGCGAATACACCATATTTCTGTAGGATAAATATTGCATCTAAATACATGCTCTGCTTTTTTTAACCTCATTTTTCCTTTGCTATACTTTTTGTTTCCAATGCATAAATAAGAAGACATAAAATCTGACTACCTTTTAGAATTATTTGTAACAAAACTTGATGTACTTTTTACATATTTTTCCGTTTTAAATTTTATTATATTTCTTTCAGCATTTATTAGTTAATTTCCTAAATTTAAATATTATCCGTAATGTTATATTCTTTCTTCCTTTAAAGGCTACATTTCTTTCCTTGCGCGGATCCATATCTTTTTAATAATCTCGCTTTTTTCTTCTTATGTTGCTTATGTCTGACATAATTGTTTCAATTAAAGTAGAACTAGTATAATTTATATATTGAACGAAACTTATGAACTTTGAAACCCCGCTGTGAGATGTTAACAGAAATGTAACACCTTGCTTTGCTTCCGATTTTTTAGTATATTTATATTAATAACAGTGTAAAACAAACGGTAGTACATATATATGAATTTAAAAAGAAGACATAGGCGATTATGCGGTACTGCTGTGTTGGATATTTGGAACATATCTTTCAGCTATAGAAAATCGAAGAACAACATTACATATCCGAATTGGTAATGAAAACGGTCGCGTCCACTTTAAATTGTTCCAGCAAAAGTTTAATAACTTTTACTGCAATATATCTGGGAATTAAATTATGAACAATGCGCATTGCAAACTGATACAAAGGCAGAGTTCAGAAGAGTAAAAGTATTACTACTGTCATAGAATAAAAAATATATAAGTTGTTTTAGTATTTCTCAAAACGTAACACGGTTATTAGTAATATAAAGACAAAAATCATTCTAGATTATCATTACGGTTACTAAAAGATTAAGTAGGAAAGGATTTTCTTCCCACTTTTATGTTATGTATAGCACTCCTATTGTGTTTTATTGTCAAGCGTTATTTAAGGATCATGTGACAGCCCATTAGTTCAGAAATGACTATTTCAGAAAGATTAATTTTAAATATGCTTCTACTTAATGATATTAAAGTGAGATATCCAAATAAAAGATTTTTGAGCTTATTACAAATTATAGTTGAAAGTTTTTCTTACACCTGCTCATACACACACATACATATAGATTAAGACAAAAAATTTATTTTCAATTTATACTTCTTATCGCCTTCGTAGTTAAGACATTGTCCCTTTAATTACATTTAATTTTATCACATCCCGTGCCTTGGTTTATTCCAACAAAACTTTTACCGCGGAATCGCACTTTCTTCTCTGAAAACATTTCTGTCTCTCGTAAGATTGATTACCTTTGATTTTTGGCATTGTGAGAAATATGTGAAAATCCCTGGTAGTAGTTTATGAAGCACAAATCTTTCATTCAATCCCATATAGCATACCATCATTAATAATCAATGATTTAATTCGATAATAACGGCACCCAGTGAAAACAATTAAGAAGTCAGTATTCGGCTGCAAAATTTCAAACTGAAATGTTTCTTCTTCCCATATGTACTTTTGTCATTTTAATCTGTTTTGGACCATCGGTAGGGTAGCTGATCCACTATAGTAAGAGCATACCGGTCATATAAGCCATGGTGGCGGATTACCTATTTCATTACTGTCCGACTCTCTCTGGATTATCATTAGCGTAGGTTACGTAGAAGTGCAGAATACCTATTATTTACCCCGAGTAAATCGTTAAACGCTCCTGACACTAGCTATCCAGATTAACAATGTCTTTCTGGGGCCCACTGTGCTGTTCTGGTTCCGAGGTGCAACTGTTATCTGGTGCAACCATGCAGAAAGGAACCTCCGTGGATGCAACAGACATCGCAAGGATTGCCCCATCTTATAGCTTGGACTTCGGCTGGTGGGGCATTCAATGTGTACACTGCGTACGATATGACTACATGTCATCACATTTGGCCATTCGTTGCTCAGAGATACAACCCCTGCGCTATATTTCCTTTTTAACGCACATTCACATGCAAGTCACAATAGAATTACACTTACGCTAAAGTGGAGCGTAGAATTAGCCAATTAGAAATTTAAGAAGTCATTTGCTAATGCGTGTTTTGCAGTTTGTTCAGATATGTTGTAGTACACTCTTTGGCCATTGTTGAGCTATGGACTATCAGAAAGAGGGATATTAGAAAGCTCAAGAGTCGTCCGAATGTTACGTAATTAATAAGTCACTTGAGAACGCGCCAGTCTTTTAGGCCATAAGGAAAACTATTATGTAGCGCTTCATTACTGCTAATACCCTATGAGTCGATTGGCTTGAAATTTTGACAAGAATGATGTGTTAAGTTTTGAGAAGAAACTAAGAGTGCGTGCGGGAAAGATGTATTTTATTATAAAGTGGTAAAAACTGCAGACATATGTAAAACAAATGTAGTCCGCTATCACTTTCTTTTGAATCGCTTTCGTTTTTTGACATTGTTGTTAGTTTTCATGTTAAAAATTCCTTTCTGGTCTTTACTGTTGATTTTCTATTTGGATGACGATTTCAGTTATTTTTACTTTTATTTTGCAGACTGAAAATTTAGAGGAGCGGTGTTAGTTTTAGAGGTACAAATAATTTTAAAATAATTAATTTCGATATCTCTGCTAATTTGAGACGAACAGAAACATATCTAGTATGCCATATGAAGTTGTAGTACTGGTGTGAGATTCTAACACTTCTTGAAAAAGTTTGAGTCTTACAGTGATAAAACAGCTTTATAAAAGCTGTACCCTTAATTTTTAGTTTTAATTTATAAACTTTTCCATCTGTGCCAAAGGCTATTAACTATAACTTAACATACACTAAATTTACATCTTTCGTTTTGATTAGTATGTTAATATTGTTGCTTACGTTGTCACTTTTTAAATTAATTTCATTGCCTCTTAGTTAGAATTTAATTTAAGTAATTGCTTCTTCTAGAGACTGAATTTGTGAAGTATCAGGCTCCTCTGCTAAAGGGCTGTCAGGCACACATTTTACACCAAACGCACCAACCCCAGTGCTTCCTAGCTTCATTTGCTTGGATCTATTTCTTTTGTCAGTCTTCGGGCTATATTCTGTTCTATCCTTTGAGACTGCCTTTTTTTCACCTTTTCTCTGGGTTTTTTAAACCCAAGTACCTTCGGCAATTTTCAGTTCTCTGACACGTTTCGTTTTTTGTATAATTTTTATGTTTTGAAAATTTTGATGTATACAAATAGTTACTCGATTTTTTAAAATTCTTTACATAAAAAATTAAAGGTTTCAAAACTTTTCTTGTTTGACTTCAGTATATTTAGACTTTCTTCTAGTTCAAAACTGGACATGTATAATGTGGTAACTTTTCTGTTTTCAATTTAATAACTGAATTCTTCTTATGCATTTTACCCTCTGCAACTATTGTTTTTAAAATCTAAAGTAATGTCGGCTGAGTTACGATATGACTAAGTTCATTTATTGAATTATAATTGAGACATCTCATAACTTTCATAAGTGTCGTATTGGATTTCCTACAGTAGAGTATGATTGGTTGTGTCGGCTATTAATTTGACCATTAATTCGGCCATTAATTTGACAACGAACGAATTCCAAGGAATAACATTTCATTTTGAGCTTTTAGATTACTACCTTTAAGTTTCTGATTTGTTGCTTTCCACTCATTTACTTATTTCTGCCATTAGAAAAAAAATATAATTATTTTCTTTCTTTTTCTGTAACATTTACAGTTTTCGTTTCTGCTTATTTCATATGTTTCTGGTGATTGGTAAATTTGAAAATGTCTAAAGTATCTTTGTAGAAATTGTACTCTTTAATTTATTAATGCTGTAATGGAATGTATGTAATTCTGGAATGACTCAATTAGGTTTTTTACGTGGTTATTAAATTAAATTTCTTTCAATTAAATTATAGCCTTTTGCATAAATTTATGTATGGAAAATGCTTTATAATATCTTACTTTCATTCCATTTCCAGCAGTGTAATTACTATATTGCTCTATGATACACTGGGCTTTCTTTTCGTAAATACTGTCTGTTTCATTACTCCACCAATTGACTTTGTTACCATTTTTGTCATATTTTCGACCTGTAACATTGAAAATCAGCGTTGAAAAAATGCACCAAAAAGAGCAAAACTATTTATAACCTCTAAAGAATGTCTTATCTCAATTAAAATGAAATGATGGTTCTCTAGCGTCTTTATTATGTCCTTAATATAATGAAGAAAAAATTTCTTTTCTAAAATCGCCACGGTAAGCATAGTTTCTGTTTCATAAAATATTTATTGTGCTTCTAAAATGAGATTTTGCGCTAGATAAATTGAAACGTTCAATCAAACTTTCCTGTTGGCAACAACATTAGCATATATTTTTGAAATATTGATGTTTCAAAATTTTAGATATTTTCTTAAGGGCAAAGAATGAATGTAAAACGATTTTTTAAGAGGAATTAATTTGATATATTGATCAGTTTTTTTACGCTAATACATTCAGTTGATATACTTATTTTCAAACGATTAAGTTTTAAGTATTCAAGATTAGAATAATTAAAGGCTATTTCTAACTCTAACTACTTAAAATTCAATTCCGATACTCAATTTAGTAATATCTAAAAGCTATAATGAGACTTATCGCTGATAGGTTAAATAAATTGTGAAATCACAAGGAAAGAAAACAGGTGAATTTTAACTTTATTCTACCTCACCACTTATGAAGTTCAAATTAAAATATATTACAAAACAAAATACCATTCTCCTTAGAAGAGAACTGAAGAGAAACAAAACTGGAGTATAAAATCCTTTTGAATAACATTTAAACATTTTGTATCAAAGCTACAAGTTTGTCATCGGAAAACTAAAATCAAAATTTATCTTACAAACTGTACTATCGTATGGTAACTCAAATTACCTAGCGGCATTCCCTAAATACAAGCAAGAGTAATTGCTTGTTTTCACAATCAAACATCTATTACAACTCATACTGCTACGAAGTTTTCCCTTCACTTTATACTAAACCACTTGTCAATCGAATCTGTATAAATTTCTGAACGAAGCCCAGTGCATGACGAAATGAAGAAAAAATGAAAATGAAAATTTTCAGCTTTTTAATTAAATTTAATTAAAATGTTACACGATACGAATTAAAATTTGTTTTTCATTTAAAAGTATATGAAAATGTAAGTTATAATGAAGCATTACATTAAAAAAAAAAGAGGCCAAAGGAAAAGTGCGACTATGAGTAAAAAGCACGTGTTTGTAAAAAATGTTAGTAAGCCAAGGACATGCTAAAGAAATGTGCAAATAATCCGAATAATTTCGGTTACATACTGGACATCTGAATCTCAAAAAGAAGTTTGACTTCAAGTTAGATATCGCATGAACTGTACTTTGATTGTAAAGTGGGCGATCAAGAGAGAAACTGGGTTTCTCTTATCTTTCGTTCGGCCTATGTCAAGCGTTTTACTGTTTAAATCAGTATTTCCCAACGGGAACTGACATGAACCACAGGGTCCATATAATCTTAAGAGGGGGTCCACCGGAAAAAAAGTGGATTTGGGGCTCCATAATATGAACGAAGGGGTTCATGATAAATATTAAGAATAGTTACAATGCACGTAAATACCCACTTTTATAGGAGAAAGCTAAAATAATGTTACTGTCTTCCCACCATCTTATTTTATGGAATATGGTTTATAGTCGCAATAGTTAATAGAAATCGTAATAAAAATTGTAATATGGTAAAAAGAGATGATTTTTATTTGAACCAGAATCCGAAACCAGAATCAGAAAATTTCAGCCAGATGTTAATATGCTAATATCAAAACCTCTCAAAACATTAGCCTGAGACATCTTATTAGAGGTCTAACTATTTAATAGACTTAGGAATGAATTTGTATATGTTGTTTGAAATACTATGATTCATTTTTTCTCCTAATATTTGACTAAAAATATATTTCAGCTTTATCAATTAAAATTTTCAGATCTGTAATTTACATTTTTTTTATATTTCAATTGTTTAATCTTTTAATGAACTACAAATAAATATTTTGTTTGAGCGGCTGGAAAACGTTTAACTGCTTAATTATTTTTTTTAGTATCTTACAAATAAATATTTCATTTTGGAGTATTACGTATATGGGAAGCCACATAATTAAAGTTTGAATTCAGGGAGTCGGCGATCAAAAAGAGTTTGGGAATCCTTATTTAAACTAATCTAATGGTCTTTAAGCTGTATGTAGCGGTAGCTTTAGGCATCCATACAAGTTCTCTAGAGATTTCGCAAACCAGTATCAAAATCGAAAGAAAAATTTGAATACCATATGGACGGCAAATTTAAATATACAAAATCATAATTATTTAATATTGTTGTTTATAATACTTATTATTACCTAAAGTAAGGTGAAATAAACTTGTTTTTATAAATACCATTTCCTATTGGAACCTATATATTCCAGATACTGACTAAATAGAAATCATAATTATACACAAACGTTGTGGGCTGATTGATACTGCATTTTTACCAGCTCTTTTTAAAAACGCGCGTTGTTGTAAGCAGCCACAGATTAATTTACTGTAAGGTTAGAAATAATTTGGTTTCTTTCATTCATATTTTTTG
>KK114752.1:100829-157659 GCA_000611955.2 Stegodyphus mimosarum
TTGGAACGTTCAAGATGCATATTTTATTTTAGGCATACAATTTAATCAACTTTATTTGAAGTCTTAAGAGATTTGCAACGAATCTGCGATACGTTTAGAGGGTTGCTTGTCAAATGTTTCAAATTACAGTTGCTCCAACTTCCAATGAATAAGCGAGTTGTTAAAGTCTCCAAACAAAGAAAAAGTTAGCAGTTAAAGAAAATAATAGTGAACAAGAATTGTCAATAACAAATGATGCAAAAGCCCTTTCTTTAGTTTTCCTATCATGTGAAGATTTATCTACAATACTAAAAGCAAATTACAGAGGGTGTTCACACATTTGTCTAACGACTTTGATTTCTAATATTTGATTTTTAATTCCTTTTAAAATATAAACGTGACTGGCGTCAAATTGGAATAAGGTTTACTTATCATCTCAATTAAAAATATCTTTAAAATGTCGCTGAAAAATAAACAATGGATCGAAGGATATATTTTTGAGCTGTCCGAAGCGAAATACTCTTATTAAAAAAGATGTAAAAAGCATGGTTTTAATATTTCTACACGTAAAATAAGTGACATAATTAATATGAAAGGAAAGAAATGTCAAAGTTGACATCTGACCGGAAAAAAGGCAAAAAAATTCATACCCAACAAAGGTACGTACAGCTCCTTATTAAATCTAAAGTTGCATCTGATGCTTTAAAGGAAAATTCAGTCCCCCAAAGAGCTATTGAAAAATCTTTAAATATCTCTATACAAACTGTGAACAAAATTATAGAATCTGATTTAAAGATAATCAAAACAAAAAACAGGATGTTCATCGCCTAGCGCCGAAAGATGTTTTTCAGCGTAAGGTTAGGCGCAGATTGCTGTATGAAAATTATTTGGCAGCTGAAAAATGAAAATATATATTTACAGTTGATGAGGCTTGGATATACTTATCTGACTGCAAAAGAAAAAGATCGATTTACTACCGAAAAAGAAGAGAAAAAGACTTAATATGTTGGTTCAGAGCAAACAAGGAAAGTATTACTGGATTCTCTTATTAGGGAAAACTTAAAATAATGAAATAGAAAAAAGATGTCAAAATTAATTCGAATTACGATCAGAAATATGTTTTAACACCTATTTTTAAAGAAGAAATTTCATCTCTTTATCCAAACAATTTTCACTATGTTCAGTTCCATCAGGATAAGGCTCCAAGCCATACCACTAAATCTACTGCTTTGTGTTTTGAAAAAAATGAGAAATCAAACCGGAATTGAAGCTATTCCCTTTAAACGCATCCCGCCCAAGTCCTCTGATGTGTCTCCTATGGTATGCTGTGCGTTTGGACTTTTAAAACAAGCTCTTTATAAGCGGCATCCCAAAGCATTGGATGAACTCTGGATCATTGTGAAGGAGGATTGGAATATAGTTAACCTTGATGTTTTAAGAAAAGGGCTTTTATCTTGGAAATCAAGATATGATAGTTAAACAAAAGGGTTATCAGACGGAGCATATTAGGAAATAAAATTCTAAGGTTTGTTTATATACCGTGTGGCCATAATTAAACTGTGAGTGCTCACAGAGTTCTGTAGCGCGATCAATTTGCGAGAATGACGCCACATTTTGTATGAAGATGAAACAAGACGGGTGATGAAGGATTCCGCGAAAAAACAAATTAATTCCAAAAGTCACCGCTAGGGAAATATTTGGCGCTGTGTAATAGAAAATAGAGTGTTAACAAATGCGAATTAATGCGGAATAAAATTACCTTTTATCATGCACATTTTCTGATTTAGTTCAAGTGCAATATGGCAACACTTTTAAAAAAGCGTAAAATCTACATAAACACCGATAAAGTCTAGTGATCTGCAATATCACGTACGCAGAGCAGAAGTTCTTTATTCAAATTTCACCTTACATCCATTGGCACAGTGCCAGCTGCTTGGGTTTTAAAAGGCAATGTGTTACGTTTCGAATCAATCGGATTGAAAGTTTATGTGCAGTGTCTCCTTCTTTAGTCGAGCGTGCGTTACTGGTCAAATTCTTTTACCTCAACCAGTGCAACGCGTCAGCCGCTCTTCGTGCTTTTAGAACGCACAAAAAAATGCCTAAAGGTAACGGTCCTGTGTCAGTTAATGGGCTAAAAGCAATGGTTGCGACGTTTGAGAAAACAGGTTCTCTGAAGGTTCAGTCAGGCAGAGGATGACAACCTGTACCACAGGATACAATCGAAGCAGTTGCCACGGCGATTGTCGACAGAGGACCAGACAATATTTCTGCCACCTCTAGCCCTCGTGGAGTAGCTCGGAATATGGATATGCCTTACAGTACGGTATGAAAAATCTTACGAAAGATGATCAACAAGATCAGCCGTGTACAGGAGTTACTGTACCCCGACCATGATAAGCGATTGACTTTTGCTCTCACCTTTCTTGCCAGAATGGAGGTGGATGCTGCTTGGCCGTGGAAAATCTTATGGGGAGACGAGGCCCACTTTTACCTGAATGGAACTGTGAATATCCAGAACTGCCGAATTTGGGATGACAAATCACCACATGCAGTCACAGCAATTCCCTTACATTCATCAAAGGTAACTGTTTGGTGTGGGTTCACAGAGGAATTTATCGTAGGTCCATTCTTCTATGAAAACATTACCCCGACAGGACCGGAAACCTGTTCTGTTACCGGAGAGAAATATCGCCACATGTTGAACAGCTTTGTCATTCCGGCACTTCAGCAAAGACAGTGCCTGGAGAAAATCCTTTTCATGCAAGATGGAGCCCTTCCACACGTTGCTGTACGGGTGCAACAGATGCTATGACAGAAATTCACAACAGAAAGAGTCATTAGCTGCTACTTTCCAACTCATGGCCCCCTCGGTCGCCTGATCTTACCCCATGCGTCTTCTGGCTATGGGGTTACCTTAAGTCCAAGGTATATCAAGGAGTGGTCCAGGACCTGGCTACGTTGAAGGATAACATATCACGGACTGTACGGGAGATTCCTGCAGACATGTTACCTTCTGCTGTTGTGCGTACTGTGCACAGAATGCAATATGTGGTCCACAACAACGGCAGCCACATTGAACCTCATTTGAATGCAAAATAAAAGGTAATTTCCGTATTGATTTGCATTTGTTAACACTCTATTTTCTATTACACAGCGCCAAATATTCCCCTAGCGGTGACTTTTGGAACTAATTTATTTTTTTGCGGAATCCTTCGTCCCCCGTCTTGTTTAATCTTCCTACAAAATGTGACGTCATTCCCGCAAATAGATCGCGCTACAAAACACTGTGAGCACTGTTAGTTTAATTATGGCCACCCGGTATAAATCTTTGTAAAATCGTTACAAAAATGTGTGAACACCCTCTGTAGGATACAAACTATTTAGCATTTGGCTTTATTCGGATAGGGGACGAATGCGAGCCAAGCGGACTGTGTATTAAGTGGGAAAAGTCGTTAGTAATACTTATTTAAATCAGGTGACCCTATATTTGTAGGAACTTATAACAAGGTTACTGTTTTGTTTTGGGTCGCCTGGCATGAAAAAGAGCAGAAAAGCACCTGGCAGGTAGAGGTGCCATTTCAAGATGATAAATTGGTGCCAGGTGATGTTTTTAGCGTCCTCGCAAGCTTTAAATATGGTAACCCAGGGCATTCTTTGAAGTCTTTTCACAAAATATTCAACTCCAGGGACGAAGGTTATAAAAATTTAGATTTAGTGTTCTCAGTGGTTTCACCAGCACTGAATGAAGGAATGGAATAGACAACCAAACGCCCTAGCTGCTAGGCTTACCAAATTTTAAAATCCTAATAGGGTTTCAAATGTATTTATAATTAATTTATACAAGCTATTTTCTTGGTTCTAGAAATTAGAAAAAAAAAAATCAGAGAAGATTTCTGACTTTGGTGTGTAACTATCTTTTGTTATAGATAAATAGATCATTTCTTTATTCCGTGTCTCAGTAAATAATAGCAAATTTTTACGCAGTATACTTTTTCATAAAATAAAACTACTACGTGGATTACACGATTTAAAAAGCTAGTGATGGAAAATCAGCAGTAGCCTCAACAACCAATTTGCTTTGATATATCCACTTTACGAGTCTTTACTTTGTCAGAGCAAGTTTGAATGTATTCCTGTAACTGATATGTGACCTGCAAATGGCAAGCATGAAAGAATCATAAGGGAAAATGCTGTTTAAAACAATTAATGATAAGGTACTACCTTTAAAATATTTATTTTATTTTTTTTATTTTATTTTGTATTATATAGGGTATTTCACCACGGTTCCAGAAGTTAGGAGCCAAGGAAAGTAAGGAAAGCAACGTGCTAAATAACATGAAATCCATCACTTGACAACGAACTAAAATTTTAGGGAATTTAAATATTTAAACAATTCCTGTACAAATAAAGTGTAACTTTAGCTTACTGAAAAGTTTTAGAGTGGAAGAGGTATTTATGTTTGTGAAAAAGTGGTTTTTATGACCATTGCCAAAATCATATAACTTCAAATAGTTTTTATCCTAAAAAGATGCCGGATCGTAAAGGGCACATAAAAATGTACTACATGAAATAAACTATTTTAAAACTTTGCCATTGTTATAAGTATGAATTTAAAACCTCTCGTTCCGTAAGTTTATGCTTCCTTGACATATAAAATCTCTGTTTTAAAATTTCACGCAAAATTTTATTCGCATAGTTGCCCGTAGTTATGTTTATGCATTTTTATGATAATACGACGCTTCAAATTTTAATTATGGGTATGTCGCATAATTTTAGTCACATGCAGATAGATTTTCGAATGGTTATTGGTTTAGCAATAGGAAAAAAAATTCTTTCTTGACTTTTTTCTCTTTTCAAGACCTGTATAAAAATTTATGTTTTACACTTTTATTGAAAGGTAGTATTTCGCAGTCAGAGTTTTCCTAACCTGAAAGCTATTTCTTAAAATGGAGAGTTATTTATCCTCGTAATTATTTTAACAGTTACATTATTGTTCAGATTAATTTTCAGTTTCTCTGTCATATCGCTTTTACAGCATTTGATAACTGCAATACTTTAAAATTATAATCCAATTTAATTTTTAGAATGCTTTTCTGGCTCTTAGAAAATAATATATGTCATACTGCTGTATATATAACCCCATCATATTTTAATAAAGACCGCACCTTGTCCTGCGAATCCATGGAAAAATTCATGACCAATTACGAAACCCATGGCTCCAAAATTCAGGTACCTGAAATATATGTAGGAATCTTAATATTTATAACACCTTAGAAATGGTTTATAACACCTTTTAAATAAAATCATAAAAACACTTTAATTAAATTTAAGTTTATGAAATATGTATTACTAACTTACATTGGCCGATCTTTATTGAAATAGGGATCTTGAATCATCCCCGCAGATATGTCTGTAAAAAGAATGCTGTTCATGAAAATAACGTAAGTACAAAAATTAAAATATGACTTAATTATAAGTCAGCTAATTATTTTGCTATCATATTAAATGAACTGGGAATTGAATTAATAATTCTGAAAGCAGTGATCATCTCTAATGGTTTCAAAACCAATGCTTTTCATTTCCTTCAAGGTCCAAATTGATATTTTTTAGCAAACGCAGATATCTTCAAAAGATAATTTTAATAATAGACGTTCTTTAATAGATAACGTTAATGCTTAGGTCTTATGGTACGTTTTCTATGAACAGTTGAATGTTGAAAGGGGGGAAATGCGAGAGAGAGAGAGAGCAAAGTACATTCATCATTTATAACCCACCCAAAAAAATACCAAGTTAAAGCCTTAAAAGTAATTTTTTAATACATTAATGAGTTTCTGCCAGTTTAACCAAAACTTCTTGAATGACGCACTATTGATTTTGATGCCTTGACATATTGAGTTATAATTTAAAATGTTTCTGTTATTTGCTCCCCCCCCATTTTGGGAGGTTATAATTTTCACAATATCCATGCATTCAAAATTTTTTCATCATGGGTTTATTTCTGATCATGCCATTAGCATACAATTGACGTTGAATATTTTGATTCATTAAAAGCAGCATTGCTCAGCAATATAAAATATATAATTTTGTAAATGGATAATTAATTTTATGCAACTTAGAAAAATGCTAAAAGTAAAAATTTTCGAATTAAGTTCATAAAAAACGTATTTTAAAAGTAATATTATTTTCGAAAACTTTGGTACGAAAAAATAAGACATATCAGACTTGTAAGAAAAGTTGTCATTTACAAACTAAGAAAGGCATAAAGTACTTTCTTCAAACACAGACATGTAGAAAAATTTTCAGGCGTGATTTATTGAATCGCAAAACATCGAACGTATTTCAGTTAGTAGGGAAAATATAATTAATTAGTCATTAATTCTTCTTCAATATTTAAATATTTCTTCTTCCTTTTCTAATTTTAATATAATCAGATATGATTGGTGTTTAAAATAGTTGATGAAATCGTGTTTCTTGTTAACCCAGTGCTTCAAAGTTGAAAATTATACGTTAATAAAATCATAACAATATAAAGCAAAATTAAAAACAAACTGAATTTACCAATGACGTTGTTCTCAGGGTAATAAACGCCAGTTACACGCAATGATTTCCTGCCAGATGTATGCCACCTGAAAGTAAAAGATATTGTTACGAATTCTGTACATAGACAGATGATTTTGGTGCAATTATATGTGAAATTGTTGTATTTTTCTGCGTTATGTAAGGCGAAACGAATTTTAAGAGAAAGCTATGTTAGAAAAATAAGAATACAAGGGCAAGTGCATTTAACATTGAGTAAATGGCTATCTCAGTAATTTGGCGAGATATCGCCAAGCTGAGAACTGTTTTAGCGACTTATTTTTGTCGTCAAAAGAAGCCACATTTCGCGATCATTTGGCAAATTTTGGTCTGGTCCCTGTATCACCGTACTATGGATTGAAATTGAATAAATGTAATTGACCACCATGTTAACTGCAACTGTAATTCCATCCTCGTATTGTTATCCAGTAATTTGGAGAAGCAGAAGAAGTACTAGAAATATTTCGGCGGCCGGCTGAAAACTGCATAAGGCCGGAGAAAGAGCATCTACTCGGTTGTTTAGTTAGAAGCTGTTGCTATTGTTGCAAGTTCAGCGTGAGACCGGATTAGCTTTCTCTTTAGATGCGCTTTGTATTGCGTTGAGTTTAATGTTCTTAGTAGTTTGAAGCATAACTATTGATTATACTGTGTGATACTGTGAATACTTGTACGAATATTTCTGATGAAAATTCCAGAGTTATGATATATTTCTTTTGATAACAATAAATTTTATTAACCTATTATCGGACTTGTGCATTCAGTCTCTTACGAACCCGTACGCGTGCAACAATATCTATATAAATTAAAATTTCATTGTTTTAACTATTATAGACTCTTCATGCAACATAATTCATTTCTGTTTTAATGATACACTTCTCATACAATATAATTTGTTTTTAACATTTTGATAAAAATCCAATTTTTCACATCAAAGATATAACTATTGATTATACTCGCAATTTCATTTATTATTATTGACTTTCAATTGACTTATTTAATTATTGTTGACTTGCAGTTTTATTTCCATTTAAAAATTTTAAAAGCTATATATGATATTATTTTCATAAAATAATACAGTATATGTGATACATTTGGGTTACCCTTTTAAACCATGTTCATATATTTTAGTCTAGTATCCTAGATTTGCAATATTGAAGTCTTATGGTAGGATATTAGTTTTTGGACATCATCCAAAAAATTTTATTTAACAGTGAATGGAATAAAATACAAGCCTAACTAGATAAAGAAGAAAGATGAACGAAAACTGCTACTGATAAAATTTAAGAGTATTCCGAACGAAAACTACTAGTAATAAAATTTTAGAGTGTTCTGAATGACAATTGCTACTAATCAAATTTTCTATTAAGTTATTTATACAGCCAGTCTGAGAACAATTACTGTGAACAGATTAAAAGAAAAACAAATAAGGACAGTTATGCAAATTCTTTCATTGCTGAAACTTTGAAATATCTTATTCATTGCTACTGCAGTCCTCCTCAATCTCTCCTCACTTAGCTAGTTGGCCTATTCACCAACCTCAGTTTCTATATATACCCAGTTGTTGGTGAGAATTTAAACGACAGTAATACAGAGCAAATTTGAAGCTATGGAAGACAGAATTGACGCGGTTGAAAACAGAGTTGGAGAAATTGAAGAAAGAGTTTTTGCCGTTCAAGAACAAATCGAGCAACAAATTAAGGACCGGGTTTCTGTTACTATTGCTAAAGAAGTTGATACCTTAAAGAAATGCATAACGACTGCGGTAACCAATACTGATGGTTTTAAATTTTTACCCATGTCTGCTCGTCCCTATCGGAAGCTATCTACATATGATGGGGAGACCTTCTGGCAAGTGTATAAGATACAATTTTCTATAGTGGCGGAAGCGAACGGATGGGCTTCCAAAGCTAAGGCCTATTGTCCGCCGCTTCCCGGAGAGCAGACGCAGCGGATAACCTTCAAACTCTGCCAGAAAACCAAAGGCCAGATTTCGAAGCTCTATCTGGCGTATTGCAGTCAAGCTTCGGGGATAAATGTTTGAAAGACTACAGCAGGCTTCATTTCAACAAAAGATCACGAAAACACTCCAGGAGCTCGCCACGGATGTTAAAAGGCTATCTCATTGAGCCTTTTCGAAGTGCCGGACAGGAACAAAAGAAATCCTGTGTCTGGAGTACTTTACCGAAGTCATCCGGGACCCTGAAATACAGAAAGCTCTACGAATGGCTGGTGTGAAGGACTCAAAAAGCGCTCTGGTGTACGTCATGAAATTCGAGGCAGCCCAGCAAGTAACTCGTAGAGACCGCCCCCCCCCAATCAGAGCTGCTTAAGTCAAGGAGCCGGAGGCAAAAGTGCCTGCTGGTGGACCAAGTGCCGGTGGATCATGTTGCCAACCAGACAAGTCAACGCCTTGAGACGGAACAGGAGTGACAAGAAACCGGCCCTGAAGTGCCAGAATTGCGGTGGTGAAGGCCACATACGAAGGAACTGCAGAAAAGCCCAGGGCACGGAAATTAAGACCGCAACTAACAAGAAAGAGGGCAACTAATTAGTGGCCATCTCGCGGGGCGGAGGTTGCCAGATAATGAAAAGTCCCAGTTTAAAGAGCTTCAAAATTCCACAGTGAATGGCTCCAGTAATTGAATTCTGATCGTTGGACATATCAGTGGAGTTCCTTGCGACATGACAATCCATACAGGAGCCAAGTTACCATGAATCGAAAAGATCTCGCTCAGCACATGGAAGATAAACTCAGATGGACGCCGCCCTGCGTTACCCTTCAGACTGTGTCCGGCGAGAAGATCGACATCCACAGAAAATTAAGCGTTAATATACGTTTGGAAGTGCCGCCTACCATCATACGGCATATGTGGCCGATATTACAGATCCTTGCATACTCGGATTGGACTTTCTAGTCAAATACAATTTTTCCTTGGACTTTAAAAATAACGAACTGCATTCTGCCTTTGAGAACATAGCTTTATTGGAAATTAATGATAAAGGAGTTAAGTCTGTCCACGAAATCATAGCTCAAGATGATATCACAATACCAACAATAACAGAATTTTTACTTCCTGGATCCAAAACCGAAAACAGAAATTTCCGCTATGGCGTCAAATAATATCCCAAGAACTGTAACAGTTCTTAAAGGAATACTAGTAGCTTCAACGCTCGTCGACCTTTCGATGACCCTTATCCCGGTGAGAGTTGGAAATGTAACTGCAAGGCGAGAGTTATTAAGAAAGGTGAAGTGGTTGCCCCATGTACTCCAGTGACCAGCGTTAAAGGAAATAGTAACACTCAAGAATCTGTGCCTTCAGAAAGCATTACATCGGAGTTATTGCAGAATGCACAATTAAACAATGAGAATAGAAACGCTGCAGAAAGTGTCATTCAAGAATTTCAAGATGTTTTCTCCCGCTAGTCTCCTGACGTGGATCGAACCAGTTTGACACGGCATGGAACCGATACCGGGGCTCATGCACCAATCCAAGACGTCTACCGGCTGCTAAATAAGAGGAAGTTGGAAAATTTATAAAGAATATGGAAGAAAGCAATGTCATGGAGCCTTCAACAACTCCCTGGGCATCTCCCATCATTCTGGTGAGAAAGAAAGGCAGTTAAACTAGATTTTGTGTTGACTATCGCCGGCTGAACGAGGTTACGAAGAAAGGCAGCTACCCCCTTCTTAGAACTGACGACATTCTGGACACTCTGTAAGCATATAGTTTTCGACACTTGATCTAAAAAGTGGATATTGGCAGGTATACATCCTGATGACCGAGAAAAGATGGCATTTAGTACCGGGCAAGGGCTTTCGCAGTTCAAGGGGATGCCATTTCAACTATCTAATGCCCCGGCAACATTCAAATGTCTCATGCAGACTGTGCTGAGATGTCTTTTCTACGAAGTCTGTCTGATGTATCTGGATGATATCATCATCGTCGGGAAGAGTTTCGAAGAACATCTGGAAAATCTTAGAAAGGTGCTTCAGAAACTGAAAGAAGCCAATCTAAAGTTAAGCCCCTCCAAAAATTATTCAGACAGAGACTTACCTCGGACATGTCATCTCTGTTGAAGGTGTGTTTACGGATCTTGAACAGGTGTCAGTAATTAAAGACTGGAGATGCCCCGAAAATGTCCATCAGCTGAGATGTTTCCTTGGGGTTTGCCCTACTATAGGAGATTTGTGAAGGACTTCCGTCTCAAGACTCCTTCATAAACTGATAGAGACCAAACAAAAGTTTTTGTGGACAAAAGAATGGGAGGATGCATTTAACAACTTGAAGGACGTTTTAGTATCGCCTCCAACCCTGACATAATATCATTTTGGCAGACCATTTATTCTTGACACGGACGCGAGCAATGGACTTGTCGGTGCTGCCTGGTCCCAAGAAACAAACCGCCAAGAAAGTGCTGTGGTCTACTGGAGCAAGTGTCTGTCTAAACCGGAGAGGAATTACTGCGCCGCCAGGAAAGAGTTACTCGCTACAGTTAAAGCCGCAGAACATTTCCATTATTATCTCTGCGGCAGAAAATTCCTGCTCCACGCGGATCATGCATCATTGACTTAGTTTTAAATTTCAAGTACCCTGGAGGTCAAATACAGAGTTGGATACAGAGACTCCAGGAATATGACATCCCTATCCGCCATCGGAAAGAATCATCACATGGATACGCGGATGCCCTTATAAGGTATTTCTCCCGCCTTTTTCGCATGTCTTCGTGGTGCAGTGGTCAGCAAGCTCGACGCTTAACCAAGCGGTCCGCGGTTCGATTCCGGAAGAGGGCATTGCTAATTTTTCATCTATCCGATTCTAAATAACCTAATGACTCTACACCCTGTCTAGAATATCCTCCCTACAAAGCTACCGATATTGCTCCATGCTCGAAGCGAAATATAAGCTACTGAAACCTGTCGCACGACAAATTGCAGCATCAACATTGTCTGATTGAGACCCATGGAGTGACAAGGCAGTCAGGAAAGAGCAGCTGGAGGACGGCGGCATTAAAGCCATAATTGACGTTTTGAAGAACTACACAGCAGCTCTACCTGAGACCGTTTCGAAATAACGAAGACTTTGTAGAGAGTTAGGGAGCGCTTCTACTGGAGTAACGCAAAGGATGACGTGCAAAATTGGGGCCGATTTTACGATGCATGTCCGTGGCGGAAAGGACAGAAGAAACGTAGCCGAGGCAAGCTGCGGCGTTACAATGTAGGAGCGCTTTTTGAACGTATCGCCTTTGACACCCTGGGACTTCTGCCACGAACTGCTGAAGGCAATAAATACATCATCATTATCATTGATTATTTCACTAAGTGGTCTGAAGAGTATCCTCTTCCTGATCAAGATGCTGGCACAGTGGCAGAATTAATGATAGAGTATTAGATTTCTATTTCCAGAGGGCCTCTTAAGTTGCATTCCGATCAAGGAAGAAATTTTGCATCGGCTGTAATAAAAGAACTCTGGAAGCTACTCGGCATTTACAGAACATAGACGACACATTTACATCCTAAGTTAGACGGCATGGTAGAGGTTTAATCGAACCATCCTTAATAAAACAGTACTAGAAGAAGAATTTACCTGTATTTTTAATGACTTATCGCAGTGCTGTCCATGAGACTACCGGCTACTCCCCATCTCAGATGCTCTTCGGTCGTGACCTTCACCTGCCTTATGATCTCTTGTTTGGTCCCCCTCCAGATGCGCCTTCATTGCCCGAGTACAACATCCAAGATCTTCAGGCATGCTTTGAAATGATGCACAGTTTTTCCTGAGAGCGAGTCAACTTGGCGACGGAGAAGATGAAGACCCGATACGACACCAGAGTTATAGGATATTGATTCAACGAAGGAGACAAGGTGTAGCTGTGTAACCCGAGTCGACGAAAAGAACTCTCCCTAAATTATTATCACTTTGGGATGTTTCTTACACTGTCCTAAAGAACCTGAACGACGTCGTTGTTGGGATCCGTAAGTCTCAATTCTAAGCCCTAAGTCGTTCATTACGACAGGGTAGCTCCTTACTATGGACATAGTATATAGTGTATATAACGCAAATAGTATAAGACCATGGTCCTATTTGTCTCTAAATTTGTAAATTCGTGCACTCATTTACTGATTTAGTATTTGATTTATGTTACTCATTTCAATTATTATTTACGTTGTTTGTTATTGTATTATAATGGTTATTATTTCATTGATGCCTTAGTTATAAATATGGCTTCCTGTCCAGGAAGTGTATTGTCCGGGACATGCAGTCCTTGGGAAGGGGGCAGTGCTACGAATTTTGTATTTAGTTAGATATTTTTAGTAGAATTACAATTAAAATTATTGTATTTCCCCGTGCAATGCAGCGCGAGACAAATTTTAATAAAAAACTATGCCTGAGAAGTAAGAATACAGGGACACGTGGATTTAATATTGAGTAAATGGTTATCTAGTTTATTTGTACTGAAATTGAATAAATGTAATTGACCACTATGTTAGCTGTAACTGTAATTTTATCTTCTTATTGCTTTCCAGAAATCTCGAGTAGCCAGCTAGAGATATCTCGTGACCGGTTGAAAGCTATAAAAGTGCAGAGAGAGAGAGCGTTTGCGAGTTGTATTCCGCGTGAGCTGAGATACCTGAATTAACTTTTCTTTAGATACGCTTTGCACTGCGTTGAATTTTAACGTTCTTAGTAGTTTGAAGTGTAACTACTGATTGTACTGCGTGATACTGTGAACACTTGTACGAATATGTCTGAGGAAAATTCCATAGTTCTGATATATTTCTTTTGATAAGAATAAACTTTATTAATCTATTATAGGACTTATGCATTCAATCTATTACGAACCCATAGGCATGCAAAAATACAAATAATCAATAATAATTCGTAGCAAGTTGCAGTGGAAGAATGAAAATAGAAGTGAAGGCAACTGCAAATGTAGACAGGGCTGATTCATGGCAAGCATAATTTAGTAGGCAGAGTTGAAATGTTAGGAGAAGAAAAACAAAAGCAGGAAAAATGTAATATTTACAAGCATATATATAAGGTGCAGAAATAGTAATATCAAAATGCAACAGTCATAAAGTAAAATAATAGGAAACATTGTAAGAAAAATAATAACGTACGTAAAATAAACACGTAAGTAATAAATTATGACTTAATAGTTGTAGTGTATAAATGCATATAAATGTAAGCATAGGACTATAATAAAGTCTAGATTATAATAAAATCTAGCCATGAAAAAGAATTAGCGTAGATATTATTCGTACTATTTGGACTGTTTGTTAGTCAATGCGTTCTTTGTAAAAGGCTACACTGCACGTTAGTTTCCAATGAGAAGTATGTTTCCCAAAACGGACACAGTTAGTTAAAGACATATATATTTGTCAAATTTCGTAATTTTGCAACAGCCCCAGAAATACTTACCATGTATACAACCTTCTTGTCTAATCTGAAACTCTTCAAATGTGCTACGATTAGAAATTGCTGAAATATCTTATCAAAAGCCTCATCTTTCTTGCCATTTGGTAAGAAACAGATGACGAATGGTAATTTTGCTATGAAATATGATTTGAGAAAAAACGTGCAAAGAACTAAGAGATAATGGCAGCAAGTTTGTTAAATTTAGAGTATTTCAGAGCGGAAATCTTGAAAATTCAACAGGGGCCATCGTGATAATCGAGACTGAAAGCTTCTAATTGATATCTGTACCTTTCTTCATACACACTACATGAGTTCATGGAAGTAACGTCTTTATATTATTGCTCTTAGAATGCAAATGAAGAAAAAACGAGTCTCAGATAGTCAAATGAAAATAGTGAAATAGTCACATATTAATGCACGTTTGTAACTATAGTCAGTAGCGTGCTGTAGGTTCAAGTCGAACCTGAGAACTTCTAGGTGCTAGACTGATGTGGTGACCAGTACTCTACAGTAGCGCATGGAAAGAATGCCTCGAACTCCTTACAAGCTTCGCAAGATTCTTCTACTGTTTTACTTCTTTGAATGCCAGTATGTGGCGAAATTTAGGGCATTAAAAGAACATTTTTAACCAGTTTCGTTCAGATGAAAAGTAAGAAATATTTGGCTGCATATAGAGAAATGTTTCATAGCGAGGTCTGAAGTATCCGCAAGGCTGGAAGCAATCAAGAACTATAATTAGCTTGGCAAGGAAACTTTTGATACGTGGGTGGTTGCTGGAATAGCAAGCACTTTAGTTTGAAAATCTGAAATTTACTTATTTTAACCTGCGAATCCAAATGTGTCTGGTTGCTGCTATACTTCCAGTGACTAAATGACAATAACCACTTTTGTACCATCCAGACGTGAATGGCAACATTTGTTGGGTACTGTTGAAGAGAATCATTCTACAATTGTCTATTGGATGTATGGCAAGATGATTGGATGGCCAAAAGATATGTTTCTCATCTGTATATGTATGCATATGATTCCAAAGTGACGTTGTTCGAAGCAGACAGTACCTAAGAAAGATTAATAATCTCCTGGAACCAACGCTGCTTATGCTTGCTAGCAAATGTAGTTTTATCCAAGATGAAACCAATAATTTCAAAATTTAGCAGATTTTTTTAAACATATTTTACCTGAATCTGGTAAAATACCCAACAAAACCCAACCAAACTTCTAAATGATAAACACTGAAATTTGATTCAAATTGATTAATTCCTTTTCAAACATGTCTGAAAACTTTATACATAAATATGCTGAACATTTTCCATTAAACTATTAACATATTATGAACATTTTATTGCTTGCCATTTTTTATTTTTGCGGAGAATAAGCGAAACAGAATCTCCAAAGCATCTTTATCTTATTTTGAGCAAACATTGCACTTAACATTATGTGTCCAGAAAAAATGTTTAACAACATAAATCTGGTAGTCATGCTTTTCAAATACCTTGAATAAATACGTCAAACTTTAGCACATAACTTACAAATATCACACTGAGTAAAATAATAAAAATTGTTTTATGTACTGTATGCTGCACTTAGAGTGCATTCTTCTTTCTCTCATTCTCAGTCCTAATGAAGTAAGAGACTCTCAAATTTGGCTTAATCTTCAAACCAAAATACATAGGAGAGGAAATATTTGCTAATACGCTCATGTGATAGCAGAGCTAACAGCAACATACTTTCCATTAAGAAGAATGCCATAAGCATGAAACATTAGCTGGAATCATATGTCTATATTTGCAGTAAAGATTAGGATTACTGGGAAATTAGTATAAGGCTTTGAGTTCCTACATTCTTTGTAATACAAACGCTTTAACTCAGTGTTTAGCATCTAAAAGTAGTTATATACAGACATATTCGCAACTCAAGAGAACATTATTACCCAAAAGTAGAGCCGTATAATCAACATTTTCACAGTTTGGATAGTTTAAAATATGTGTGGTAAAAAACCAGTGTAAATTCAAAATTTCAATTCTTGCTTTTGGATATTATGAGATAATTGGAAAAGAAGATCGATGAACTGTGTTTTTTAGATATCAGAACCTGAATTCTGAGAAAATAAATATATAAATATGAAATTTATATTAGGTTTTAAATACACCATCTGTATTACATTATTACAATTACAGTCACCTGCAGTGTGTGCATTACACCGCAGATGATGAGCTTTCTCTCAATTTCGCAATAATCGTCCTCCCTATGAAGAAGAAACGATTATAGGAAAGTTGAGAGAAAGCTTTGTAATTATCATAATTGAAATACAGTTCCAAATTTTGTAACGCATCATATTTAGGCATTTAAGCAGAGTTTTAAACGAATAGAATGTGTTCCAGACGCACTACTGGAGAACTTCTCCCTTTGCGACTGCACAAAAACACTGGTAAACGAAGTAAGAATTAAATGCAATCGATTCTACATGGTCAAAGTTCGCGAGTAATTGCAACATGCTGCAACATAGGAATCATAATGTCTCGCAAATATGTGGCCTACGTGTTTCCCATGCCTCAGTCACACTGGGCATATGAAATGTTATGGGAAACGAACTGTAGCTCTCAATTCTTTATAGAAAGCAAACAAGACCTAACCTGTGCTTTAAACGAGAACAATATGCTCTAAACCTAAGTAACTTCATTACGAGCGCAGCATATCGTTGTGGTTGCTGTGTTACAGTTTAAGACAGACGTATTGACAATTAACAAATTACTCTGCATTCATAAGTAAATCTTATCAGTTTTTCCCCTATGCCTAATTCCTATGTGTAACTTTCCGTGAAAATATTTGCAAAGATTGTTCGAATTCATTATTTCCAAAAGGTTCTCGGTTATCATCCGGAGTAAGGTATCGAGTAATTAATAGCTTGTTATATTCGTCTTATTTCATATAACATACACAAAAATGTTCAATGTTAAGTCTTGGATATTTGCGTATTTTCTAACTTTTTTGAGACTCTTTATTGTGGGTGAGAGGTCGAGTTAAACTGCGACAATGAATCTATGAATATAGATGCATAATTGCATTGATTTCTGCAAAAGAGTGAATAATGAAACAAAATTACATACTCTTTATTATAACTAGGATCCTGAAGCGTAACGTACAAGTAGTCTTGTAACCATTTGAGTATTTTCAATCTATTGCTAAAATGACTTTCATCAAGCTTCACCTTAAAAAATAAGGAGTAATATAATTGGTAGCAACCACATAAATAATATTTACATATGAAATGTAAAACACTTTTGGAAATTTTGTAATGATTATTTAAATACTCACGTTTGGAGTAAGTAAAGAGATAACGGTCTCATTTATGAGCTCTTCGGGATACGCAATTTTAAACGTCAGAGCATTAGCCTACAATGCAAAAACAAATTAGCACCTTAGATGTAAAAAGCTAGAAACAAATATCAAACATTTGACTGTAATTTGCAACTTATTTTATGGTAAGCCAGGAAAATACATTATTTTATACGCCAAAAACAATACTCAACAAATATTTGGAAAGATCCAGATAAGTGTTGCAATTAGCAGATTTACAAAAGAAATGTGTGACCATTTATCTTATTAATGAAGAGTGAAGTAAATAAATAAACAGAATAGAATGAGAATCTAGTACTTATTTTAATTTGATCTTGGCAATAAAATAATTTAAACTTTCAATCAGCGAGCTATAATAAATTATCGTAGTCCGCCTTGCATAGTATTGTAATATAAGCTATAGCACGTTCAGCTGCCAATTAAAAGACCCAGGTATACCATCTACCTTTTCCGCTGTTTCAATCCATTAATCAGGTACACTAAAATCTTAATCAGCTACAAAAAAAAAAAAAAACTAACTTTATAAAGAAACACGGAGTACTTCCGAAATATACTAAATTATTTACAGTCTTCCGTATTATTAAATATTCCCTTTAAGAATTTTGTTATCAGGAACTACAGACTATTTCGAATGACATATACTGATTAAGCAGTCAAAATAGAATTTGCATACTCTCATTCATCATCTGGATTCTGATAAAGCTCTCTCTTCTAAAGCCCGTTAAATAAACATGTAAAATGTTTCAGGGTTTCAGTAGTAGTATTCAGCAGTCACATATCTGCTTCGGTCACACATTGGATACACCATTCTTTTATATCTCAAAGGTATGAAACTTCTTTTAATGCAATATTTACAATAGTTTTTAAGTGTTAACAAGCTACAAACTAGAATAATGAAAAAAAATCTGAAAGGTTTCAGATTTTAAATTTGTCCAAGGGGGCGTTTTTTTTTAACATTTTGTGCGTTACCTTTATTTATGAAATATCATGCGCTTCGCACTTAAACCATAAAATTCAGTTCAAGAGAAATATCGCAAAATAGTTTTAAATCGAGCATGTCTTTAGAATTCTTGATACACAGTCAGGTTTCAGATTTTAAAGTACTTTCAAAGGGGCGTATTTTAAAAATTTTGTGTGTTACCTTTATTTATTAAATATGGTGTTCTTTGTACTTAAACCTTAAAATTCAGTTCAAGAGCAATATTGCAAAATAATTTTAAATTGAGCATATGTTTAAAATTTCCGATACACAGTATCACGCGCTGGGGATAAAAATGTTTCTTTTGTACAACGCTGCCATTGCTCGCTTTGAAATCTTTGAGTTTGTTAATCAAAGATTCAATAAAGGTTTTACAAAATATGAAATTGATAAAAAAACAAATTCCAAACTTGAAATTTGGGCTTCCAGATGCCCATGTTAGCAGTAGGATTACGTCATTCAAAATTGGAGGGCTCTAGGTACCGTTGTTTTATTACAACGCGAAAAACATACGTACATTTATACAAATTCCTCATTATTTAATTTCTTTAAATATAATATGGGGCGATAATATTTAGTGGCAAGAATTCGAAAAGTGAAACGGCCATTCTCTATTTTGAAGTCTGTATTCACCTGCATGATCGCTCTGTGCCTGCAGTATAATACAACGCAGCACTTAGAAGTGTTCAACTTTACTCTGCGTAATTTACACCACTTTTGCTACTTCAAAATTCTACATAAATACTAACTGTATTTATGTGCAGCTGTAAATTTTCTATGGCAGTCTGAGGATTCATGGATTTCGCTCCCTCCTCTATTGTTACAGTATTATCAACGTATTTTAGTATTTCTAAATTTAAAGAGATCAAAAGATCCTCAATATAAATATTAAACAGCTTCATACCAAGGACTGACTGTTGTGAAACATCACTTTGAATCATTCACTTAGCAGTAAGTGTATCTCGCTACCTTACTTGGAAATTTCGTATTTTCAGGTAAGAGATCATTAAGTTTCATGAAACTCTTCAGGAGTACGAAGTTTGAAAATTTATGAATTAATCCGTCAAAGCCACAGATGGTCAAATGCTTTCTCGATACTGCGACCGAATTTTGTTGCTAAATACATGTACAATATAGTCTAACAAGTTTAAAATTTGAGGAATGATGCAATGCCCTTTCTAAATCCAAATCGAGAGCTATTCATTAAATCCAACCTTCCTAAGCCATTCAAAATTCGTTCGAATACTTTTTCCTAAAGTTGGTGAAATATTTATTGGTTTGTAGCTTCTGGTAAATTTGGGATTTTTTTTAGTCTAAAAGTTTTAATAATAGAATGCTTCTATTGTTGTGGAAAAGGCAGAGTCTTATATGGCGTTGAATACATTAGCTAAAAGTACCGTACATATTCAGGGAAGGGCTTTCAGTGATTCATTGCTAACATTGTCGCGAATTAGTGGCTATGATGTGAACTATTTCATTTTGGGATTAATAGAGCCTGTCCATGTGATTAATGGGGCTGATCTGATTCATCTGCTCCTTTTTAAGTGAATTCGCCAACTTCCAACTGTATTAGAATGAAATTCCATATTTTCTAGGAGGGAACATCATCTGTCAGAGCGATAATTTTGTATTTCGTAAGAAATCTTCCAACTGAAATAATAACTTTTCTTTTGGTAATGGGATATCTTGTGTTCTTCCATTGCTTAGACCATTGCTTCCTTAGACGATTCCTGTTTTTAATTAAATCATGGGTATGAACTGGGAGACTAACTGTATTTGGAGTTTCAGCACTTAACATTTAACTATTTTCGAATCCTGGATTTCTGTTGAAAGTTGATATATTTCATTTTCTATGTTCTCCTAGTGTTATATATTAATACTGCAAGGGATATTTGTCAACTGATATGAGAATTTCTTCCAGTTTATCGTAGTACAGTTCTTCTTTAGAGGAGAGTAGAAATAAAAAAATCAAAGTTCACTGAGGAGTGATCAGATAATTCTTCTTCACTTCTAGGTACGGATTCTGTGTCAGGTTCTTTAGTAAATAATGTCTAAATCCTCTCAGTGTCCGACTCAGTGAATGATACTTCTCAGTGAATGATACCGACTCGGGCAATTTGGTGCTACGGCTTTGATGTCATTGTTTGTAAGATAATTGCAGAGTTCTCTACCATTTAGTGTTACTAAGTCTCGAGTTCCAAACATGATGCTTAGCTGCCAAATCGCAATCAATAATAGTTGTTAGATTTGTAGACTCTAAAACATCTGGATCATAGCTTGAAATTTTTGTCTTCTAGAGGATTATAAGCCTCAATAAATAATAATAATAATGATAAAACATCAATAAATCATTTATAGCGCTGTGTATTAACACTGTTGTGTATTCTATATGAGAAGTGCTCGAAAGTTCAAAGATGGAATGTTTTACATGATTTTTAATTATGACCGCAATGCAGACTTTCCTATTGTGTACTCTATCATTACGAATATCATTATATCCGTGGACTTTTAATTTATGGCACGTTCTCATTCACTGACATAAGGTAGTTGTAGTATTTTCCAAGATAATCAGCCACTTCGTGAAGTTCGGATGCCATTGGCATTAAATTTTAAAGCGATTTGAAATGTTAAAAACTCATAGTCAATGCTAGTAAAGTAATCAGGGGTAGCCATGCTAATTTTGAATTTCTCCATGCTGGAGTTTGAAATTATGAATTTGGTGAAGAATTCTTTCATTTTCGATAAGTGTGTTTTCATCCATTCGAAAAATGAGAATTCGTTTCGGATAATCTTCGGGGTTTTCCATGCTCGCCGCTATTGCGAAACAGTGTTACGTCGGCTGTCGGTACGCGCAACGGAATTTGTGATAACTACAAAGTATCCTCCTAGTAACACAGTCACGAAACAAAAAAGGGTGGATTACAAGAATTTCCAATAAGAGTTTTACATTAAAATGTTTATATAAAATAAAATACAAGGTATACAAATGGTGATATACAAGTAATAATATAACATGAAATACTGATTGAAATATATAAAGATACAAATGTATGTTATAATAAAACAAAACTAATGAAAAGTTAGTAATATAAGAATTTTAGACAGTTATTATATACATCTAAAAATTAATCTTTAAGTATTCATATACTATAACTATCTGTCACACAAACAAGAGAAACATATTCAATTATATCACAGTGGTCAGTCTTTTGGGAAAATGAATACGACTCCCACTGAGAGTAATTATTTGCTATGAGCAATGTTTGAATCTTTAAGGACTTTAAGATATGAAGTTTGATGAATTACGGATTGTATCGGTACGTTTCGACATCATAGACGCTGGTTTTAAATGATCAACTGAAACTGTACTGTTTTACTTATTTATTTCAATAACAAAATTTGTGTCCGCTCGTTTAATAACAGCGTGAGGTCCAATGTAAAGTGAAGTTAGAGGAGGTTTAATAGGATCGATTCTTAGAAATATATGAGAACAGGTTTGGAGTGCTGGGTGCACATAAATTGATGGCTGAACATGTTTAGAGGTTGAAATTGGACTAAGTGAATGCATAACTGATCGAAGCTGTGAAACATATGATTCAGAAGGAGGTATGGAATTAGTAATTTTCAGCATATTTGAGGGTAATCAAAGTGTGGTAACGCAAACAAGTTCGGAAAATGTAGCGTTAATAGCGTTTTAATGGCAGATCCAACAAAACTATTGGCAGAATTTCAATCCATTTCAGGTTGTGCACCTTTTAATTTGTCTATGAAATTTTCCAATCTGCATATTGGACTGAGGTTGATAAGCAGCATTCAATATTCCATGCCACGCCATGCTTTCAGACAGTGAAAGAGTACCTGAGAAATCAATATGGATAAGTGTAAATCTTGCACCGGTCAAGGAAACAGTAGCGAAATGCGATTCTGAATGTTTATAAATAGAAGAACGCTGGCATTGTGGGCAAGACTGAACAGCAGTTTTAACGAATTTCTTCATGTTAAACATGTTAAGCATTAGTTTTGTTGAAGCTGAAATGCCAGGATGAGAAAGACAATGAACCTGCTGAAAGTTTAGAGCGAAAAGATTCGAATGGGTGATTTTTTTCAGGAATGAACGGTCAAAGTGCACCTGTGTCCGTATAAAGTAAAGAATAAAAAAGGAAAATAATATTTTTCTAGTTTAAGAACCAGTGAAGATTGAGAGGTAGAATTTTAAATTTCGGAGTCCTGAAGATGTTCTTCAGATAACTTTTTATAATCAATATCCACACTGGGCAAGGCGTCAACGTCGATGTTGCTACGACCTTCGATGTATCGTATATCAGCGGAAAACTGGCCAATAAAATCAAGATAGTGAAGTTGTCGTGAAGAATATTTTTCACGCTTTTGCTCAAAATCACAAATTAGGAGCTTTTGCTCTGTGTAAATTGTAAAAGCCTTGTCTTCGAGCAAGTGGTGAAATTTCTTTGATGGACAAGTATAAGGCCAGTATTTTCGATTACAGGTCTGGCCATTTCCTTTGACTTTTGCTGCGTTTCACGGATAGAAACGCAACGAGTTCTGAAGCTGAATTATGCAACAGCATTAATGAGTTACCAACCACAACATCCGATGCATCAGTACAGAGTTTCAACGTAGCACTAAGAATTGGGTATCTGAGAACGGTAGCCTGGCGGTTGCCATTTTTGCTTTCTCAGCTTCTACTTCCCATTCGAGAGGGTGATTTTTTACTTTACTTGGCTGTGAAAGTATTTTTTTTATTAATGTGGCCTTCTAATAACCTATTTAAAGGAGTTAAAACATGCGAAGCTCTTGACAGAAAATGTCTATAAATGATAACAATGTCGCGAAATTTTCTTAACTTCGTTAAAAGAGTTCGTTTTTGGGAAATTTTGAATGGTTTCCGCTCTGCACAGTAAACGTTTTAACCTTGTACAGATACGTGAAACCCTAAAACCTACAAAGATCTTACACAAAAGATACATTTAGATACATTAATTGTCAACTCATTACTTACTTAATCATTCGAAAACAGATTTCAAGTGTGCCAAATATTCAGTTTCGTCTTTTGACCCAATTAATATATCGTCAACCGAAAAGAAAATCTCTAACAGCTAACGAGTTCTTTATCAATCAACTGTTGGACGGTTGCAGCCGCGTTGCAAATTACATTCTTGTGTTTTCAAAAAGTCCTAAAGGAATGGTAATAGCCGTTTTGTGAACTTCAGAAGGATTAATTGAAATTTCATGATAGGCTTTCATCAAATCTATATAAGAAAATACATCTGCTCCATGCAGCTGTGCTTCAAAATCACAAATGTTGAAAACAGGGTACTTATTCTTCGTTGTCCGAGCATCTCACTCCGAAATCTCTCACATGTCTACATTCATTTGTGCCCTTTTTTTGGCACCACGTGTAGAGAAAAGGAGTAATTACTTTCTGAGGGTCGCATGTGCCCTAAATTGATCCTAGTTTAGATCTCATTTATAGCAGTTTTTAATTTATCCGGTGCTAAACTCCTAGGTTTACATGAAACAAAAGGGCTTGATGTTTGAATGAAATGCACAGCATTATACTTAACACTCTCATTAATATTCAGAAGCTGTGATAGTGAAGGATATTTAAGCAGAAATTTATTACATACGCTATTTCTAGTAACTGTTTTGATAGAATACAAATGTGTTTCAATGATACTAAAATTAGTTTTTAAGGTAATTTTTAAATTAAAGTTTCTGTTCCTTAAATCAGGTAATAAATCAAAATAATGTAGAAAATAAGATCCAATAATATTCGTTGACATTTTATATACATAAAATACAAAACTAAAATTGCAACGAAGTCAAGACTTAAAGGTTTTTGTCCATTAACCGGAACTGGAGTATCACTAGCAACAGGAAACGTCAAAATAGGTGTCTGATGCGCTTCTTTGTTTGTTGACAGGAAGCGGACTTCTGAGCCAGTATTTCACAAAATGGTTTTATTTGTTTTCCTGCTTCTAATAAAAAGGTGATTTGACTCAGAGGGTAAAGCGCAAGTCACCGTTATGCTTTCCCTGGAACGCACATGGAGGAATACATCTTTTGTCTTTCTCATTAAATATACTGTGATACCAGAAATAGAAAAAACTCGCAGCAGCTTCAACTGAAGAGCTTTGCCTTCTGTGAAAGCAGTTTCTAAAAACTCCTCATGATCATCATAGAGACAATACCTTTCACGTAATGTACGCACTTCATTCAGGAGGGAATCGGATATAGAATTATAAAACACATTGATGATACAGGTGAAGAAATTGTGCTTACCTGGGTGTGACTTCTAATATACAATCCGCAAAGCTGGCATTTTTCGAAGAATCCAGCGGCTTAATAGTCGCGAAAAACTCCAGTAATAATGAATCAAATATAATGTATTTTCATAACACAAAGCAATTTAGATGATTTTCTGTCTCCAAGCTGCTCCCAGGGAGTAACTGCCGAATTTCCTGGGTACTACTTTCCCCAAAACGCTCATTTATAGCAACGTTCAAGTCCTTCATAAGAAACATCAGTGCACTCCCGAAGTATGAAATCTCGAACCAAAGAAATAATCTCGACGCAAAATAAGTGACGCAATAATTAAATTTCATTTTGGGATCCGTAGTAGGCTTTGGTATAGCTAAAGTTGACTCGTACATAGCAAACCACAGTGCAGGTTCTGTAGGGTTGTAGATCGGTATCTTTACCGCTACTATTTCCACCATGGTAGTGGTTGAAAGTCTTGAAACAACTAAGCCTTTAACAAGAAACCAATTTGAAGCTTCATGCGTTCAAACGGGTCGCCATTGTAAGAGCTTTAGGTATGGCTCGGTGTTGGTCCGTACAAGTTGACTCATTGTTACTAAAACAATCAGTTTTAATAACACAATTCTTTCATTAAAATATAGAGCTACTATATGATACTGGAATTTTACAGAACATATGGTAAATCCAATGTGTTGTCAACTGGTGGCGCCGGCAACTATCGCGAAACAACGTTACGTCAGCTATCGACGCGCGCAGCTGAACTTGAGCTAACTACAAAATCTTACAAAATAAAAATTCGTTTATGGGCAAATTTATGGAGTTTACGAATAAAGAATGGTTGTTTCAACGATTTACTTGCTTCTGCTAAAGCTGTGTAAAGAAAGCACTTTGGCATCTGTATATTTTTCACCGAAGCGTAAGATTTAGTATCATCAAAAACTTGTAAGCCATAACAGATTCTTTCGCGGTAATAAATTAATGATTCTTAAACAACATCGTGAGAATAATTGAAATATTACGAAACCTTATCTATGGCATTCTTCTTAGTCTCTTCGTCCAACCAAGCATTGCTTTCAAATATATGTAGGACTTCTCCACGAATATGTTCAGCTATGTCTGTCACCTGAAAGAAAATAAAGAAACATATTTAGTCTTAAATGTATAAAGCAAAGAACTTTGTGTACAAGGAGATGTGGACCTCTCGAACTGAGTACTACGTTGCAGACAAAGAGTAAAAGCGGAAACACCTAAAAACTCGCAGATAGGTTAAAACAAGGAAAGTATGCGATTAGATAAGTCATCAAACGGAGAAATGTGGGGAAAGACAGATAGAGAGAGAGATCTGTTGCTTTCCTATATTTTCCAATTGTCGCTTTAAACAAAAGCTGGTCGTTAGGGAAAGTGGGCCGCAGCTATTAACGCTTTATCTAAGCAAAGCTAACACATGAAAAATTAGAAATTGACATAGATGGGAAGTCATGCTAACGACCTTTGGCCACCCTAAGCCCCAATACAGATAAAGTTCTTAGCATACACTGGTGTGCAAAAATTAAGGACGAGACGGTTTTTTCAATATAACTTTGTACAAAAGCTTTCCATATCAACACTTTTAATACCGTAATATCCCCAACACGTAAGGACATGAGTTATGTAAGCAACACTTACTAAAAGAGAAATCACAGGGATAAAGAGAAGCTTTATTGAAAACGTAGCATGGAGCGCAATGCGACTGAAGGCCGAAACATCCCTGTGATGGGTGTCCAGCAAGAAACATCCGGTCCTTAATAGGGGATATGATCTCCCCTGACTGCTAGGCAGGTTTCACATCATTTGTGCATGCTGGATATGTGGTTGTTAATGAGCTGTTGAGACACTGCTGCTCGTTCCTCTTGTAGCACCAATCGCAGTTTCGGAATCGTTACTGGCTATAAGTTACGTGCTGCCACGGGCTTCCCTAGTAAGTTCCGTACATGCTTGACGGTATTTAGATCCAGAGACCTTGCCGACCAATCCATGTGTTCAATATCTTAACCTCCAACAGCTCTTCGATAGTAACTGTAAGATGAGGTGGAGCGTTGTCGTCCATGAAGAGGAACTGAGGACCCATAGCCCTTGTGAAAAGACGCATGTAAGGAAGAACGTCGTTACAATAGGAGTCCCAGATGACGAACCTCCTTGGGAGATATGAAGGTCGGTCCGGCTACCAAGCATTATGTCTGCTCGAACGAGAACTCCGCGACCTCCAAAACAGTCCCTTTTGATGATGTTGAAGGGGTTATTGCGTGTTCCCCGCTCTGTCCAGATGTGTATGTGTCTAGAATCGCAACTCAGACTAAATCTGCTCTCATCTGTAAAGAGTACTCGTCCCCATTCATTGTCTCTCCAATTCCGGTGTTCCCGGCACCACAGAGAACGCCTTCTCCGATGGGCAGGCGTTAGAGGTACACACCGTACAGGGCGTCGTGCAAACAGACCACCACCGTGCAGTCTTCTGGCCACGGTAAAACGCGATATCGGTCGTCCAGTCGCCTGTGTCGTGTGTCTAGCGATTTCTCCCGCTGTCTGCCGCCTGTTTCTTCTGGCCTGTAAGGCAATATACCGGTCATCTGCGGGTGTGGTTCCTCGTGGACGACCACTACTAAACCCCCGGATAGCTGTTCCTGTAGTTTGAAATTGTCTCCAAAGTCGTGAAACGATGCTGTGAGCAATTCCGAACTCTGCAGCCACACTTGTCACACTGCGGCTTTCCTCCAACTTCCCAATGATTCGACCTCGGGTAAAAGCATCCAGATGTCGTCTAACAGATTGATTATTCGCCATTTCTCGCTGAGGCAGCAACTCGGTGTGATTTTAACTGCTATACGGCGTGCAATCTCTTTGCCAGAAATACTGATCTTACACCGACAACATGCTTTATACTACTCAGACACTTCCCCATTACGTCTACCTGCATATCTGCGCATGTGCTACCGTACATCACCTTACTTAATCTCCTGATTGGTCTTTCTGTCCGCTCTGCCTCTTCGTTCAGCTGATATGCTAATTTTTCGACTTCGTCCTTAATTTTTGCACACCAGTGTAAACCAACGTAACAGACTGCAGCGCTTCTTAACCAATTCAGGTTTCAATTTTATCAGTTTCTTTAATTAATTCGAAATGCTGTTAGGATATCAAAATTCTGATGGTAGCATTTCATGTGGTTGTATAGGCAAAACATCCTGCCAAATCGCAAATATGCGATACAGTGCTGTTTGCTTCAAGTGAATGCATTAACCACTGAGAACGTTTGAACCTGTGATGGACTGGAAAGAGGAAGATTTCTTTCAAGAACAGCCTTAAAACTGTACTTTAAGTTCTGAAAACCGAAAATTTGAATGCCTTTACGAGTTTTCTTCATGGAATAAACGCATAATGTCTTGGTGTCTAACATTCATAAAGAGTGCCAGAAAATTGACCTAACAGATTCTGATTTTTTAAATGCGCACGACTGTTAAAAAAGCTACTCTTACAATTATGAAACTGGGCTCAGTAGAAAGAATAAAGAATACATTAATGAAGAATAAGATTTAGTGATGAAATAAATCAATTGGAGTGAACCAAAATTTAAATTCAAAGTATAGAACTCTATCTTTGAATCTTTTCTTGATGAAAGAAGTGTTCTAAGAAGGCTAAGAAATGTTCATCTCCCTAAAAACCAAAAACGTACACGTTATTCTACCAAAAAACCCAACTTGGAAGATTTAATCATAAATTATTTCAGTGATTTTAATTTGCATAGTAGAGCTTCATTCAAAATTTTCCTCTATCGGACAGAATTTTGAATAATTCATAGCAGTGAATGGAAATAGCGAGAAATTGATAAAGTGCTATAGGAATCGCGTTAATCAGATCATAGCTGGTTTTCTGACTGCTCGCGTAGAGCCAGACAAATTATTTTCCAAATCTGGAATTTATTTCTCAGGTTCATTTCTAACAGAAATATGACACGAAAGGAAAGTAAAAGCAATCAAATGCTACCTTTGTCTATAAATATGTGTTGCTATTAAGGAAGACGTTGTGAGTAATTTCACTTTTGAAGCAAGCTGAGCAATGCTGAAAAGATTAGCTGCCCACAAATAAACTTCTTGAGGAATATTTGTGACAAATGCAGGGATTTTGTGGGAGCTAATCTAAGGGAAAATTATTAAAACTCATTTGTATAGTGAAATTTTCAGAATTATCTTGTGAACGAAAATATCCTTTGCAAATTTAACCCGCTTTCAACCTCGACATTTTTCTGGCGGTCTTTGGAATGCTTGCGTGAAATACGTAAGAGTTCTTCTTAGAAGAGAGTTATTAGCTCACAGATTGTAGTATGTGAAGAGTTTGACACTGATAATGACTCAGATAGAGTCGTCTTTAGACTCAATAGTCATGGTCGCTCTTTCCAGTAATCCTAACATTGTGAATTTCGTTACTCAGAGTATAATAGGATCTGATTTAAATTCTCTATCGGGTTATAAGCTTAGCAGAATTATTCAAATATATCCAGACGTCGATGGAAATGTAGTAGTAAAGCTGAAAATTGCATTCGTAAATGAAAATGCCTTATTACGGAACTATCTGCATTGCTGCTAACTTAGTGTGATTAAATAGTAGTATTTATTCACAGTTTTCATTTCTTTTGTTATATCCAAAAGAATTCTGATTTATTTAAATTTTACTTTAGTAGCTGTGATGCAATTTTATATTTTATTTATTTGGCATACAAATTTGTATAAACCATTATTCATCGCAATAGAGGATGTTGATATTCATTTAGAAATGTTAGAAGATTGCTGTGGTGTCACCGCGGGAACCATTCTAGAGCTGCCACGAATTTGTAAGCACGAGGCGAGGAAAACCAAAACGAAAAAATTGTTTCCAGGAAAAAAAGATAGATGTACGGTACATAATTATGCTTTTATTGATTTTTCGTATGCCTTAATATCCGAGGCTTTTGCGACAAAATTGATGATTATGAAGAACAATATATTTGTGATTTGAAATGAATTTGCTTTTAACGAAGACTACATTTTTGCTGCCGAATCACTGTGCGTATAATTTAAGGCTGAAAATGATCGATGCCAGTATGTTAATTCTTCTGAATTCAAGTTTTCCAAATTTAGTAGCGCCACTTTCGACTGTTTCACTATTACGTATTTTACGTATTTACGGCTGTAAGTCGAACGTGATTCCCACGGCGGATCGTGACAAAGTCCATACATATAGTAGTATTAATCATGGCCTGGAAAAAATCCATTATGGTTTTCATCAGGTTTAAACATTTAGGTTGATGACAGGTTACCTTTTCAGAGACGTGGATATAAATAATTTTATACATAGCTTGAGATGATATTTTCCCAGGTAACATATTGATTTTAAATTTTAGCTGTGTGAGTTTATTTAGAAGTTTGGTAAAATACGAATTACTCAGGAGTAGAATTATATTGTAGACAAGTGTATTGTCAATGTTTGGGAAGTTAACACACACTTTAATAGCTTTGAAGTCATTCTGTTATCCCTACTAATTAGATCTGAACCAAGAAGTCCTTTGAATGCATTACTGCTCCAACTCTTCTATTTGTTGTATCTATAGGTATTTAGTTTGCAAGATTTAAGTTAATTTCAATAATGACTGATAATCATGAAAATTTTCAAATTTGTATACAATATTTTGAAAGTTCCACAGCACTATGAATGGTAAATTAAACCTCCTGCTGAGTTTATCTAAACTGAGGCTTACAGCTTATGAATGCTGGCACTAATATACTTACTACGCTGCATATAAGTTTTAAGTGACTTGTTGGATTCCAAACTCCTTGATGATAGATATGAGAGTAGTTAGAATTTTGAGAGGTTTAACCTCAAGGGCGTTTGTTAGATAGTACTCTTCTCTGAAAAGTTCAGTATCTTATTTTTTCTTTTTAGCAGTTATTCCCTCCGAGTAGATTTTACTTGAGTAATTTTGATTTTTCCAAACTTTTAGCTTCAGTATTGAATACGGATGCTGACATCTAGCGAATATTGCCAGTTCTGCTATGTGTTTTCTGCAATATTTCGGCTCGTTATCAACATTGCACCTATCGCACCGACGAAGTCGGCAACGAAGTATGTTGGCAAGTCTGGCAACGAAAACATTGTGTAGTCCTCTCCGGCCTTTGTAAGATTTTACATATACCTTAAGATGCATATGTATTCAAGGTTGAACATACCGTTGATTTGCCATTCTCTATAAATGTGATCAAAAAGAGGAGTTTTGTGATTTCTTATTCACATTCTTCACGTGAGCTTAATTACTTTCAAAAACAGAAATCCAAAAGTTCGTCCTGCATGCTTCTCGGGTTAGAATATGAGAACAGAATCCTGATGGTGACTTTCCGATTTCTGTCGTTAGAAAGAATATAGCTATCATACGAAATATCTCTTGAATTTTTTAGGCTGTAATTTGCAGGTGGAAAGCTGCTTCAAATATTTTGGCAAAGAATTAAACCTCTATTCAGTTTCCCATTATAATACGTTAGTTTGCCGTCTTCGAGAATTTTAAGGAAATGTCTGCAGATGAACTTCAGCCTGTAACAAATATAAGAGAAATATTGACTTCTATGAAATTAAAATTCTCTTTCACGTAACTTGTTCTATATATTCTTTCTAATGTCCATATATGTTATGCGTGGATCTTGCGTATCTTCTATCAGTCGTCCAGACGGTATAATAGTTAACGACGCTAACTGACGTACCGGTTTCGAATTCGGAATAAGACATGAACGTTTGTGAGCGTATAGTGTCAGCGTCAATGAGGCATTCAAAATACACAATGGCCAAAATCCTCTCGAGAGGCTGGTGTTAGGGAAAGTAAGATGGAAAACATATTCGTATCAGCCGCCAGGCTGTTCTCCATTGGACTTCCATCAGAGGCGGAAGCAGTTAGCAAGGCCTGGCGAAACATAATTTGCTTAATCAAATAATAAGCATGTACGCTCTATCTGTATTTGCTGTAAATTAAGTGACCATTTTCATTTGATTTGAAACACGATTATTTGCTTTAAGGGTATCGATTCCATACTTTAATGGAAAGGGGACAATGGAAATCTTCAGCTTCTTTTTTATTAGAACTTTTACTCGGTTATTCAGCATGTGTTGGTTCATTATGACTTCAAAGGTTAGGATCCTTATTCTCAAGGATTATGAATTTTTAGATGAGTTGTCGTTTGAAGTAGTGGGATACTTCTGGGCCTTTTGTGCCTCATTCATTCTTCTTCTCCTGATCGTAACACTGGCCTATACTAGATCAGGAAATGATTAACCTTTTGCGGAGGTTGAACACCGGTATTATAAAAACGAACATCTGAGACGAAACGGTCATTTTGCTCGTCTACGAAACCTTTCTTTTTTTCTTTCTTTCTTTAATACGTTTGAAATTTACAAAACCTAGCATTAAATGCAATACATACATGGTAAAATGGAAATTAACCCAATCAAATAAGTTACAAACAATGAAATATAGAACAATTCAACAACTATTAGCATCTAGGGAAGTGGATTTTCTTCTGAAATCGGTTCTGAAAGATATCTCTATTTTCTTTTTTGTTCGAAATATAAGTCTGGATGCTATAAAATAACTATAACAGAGAAAATAAAACAGAAATATGGAATGCGCTCAGTAATCTGCTCGATTGAAGCACCCCATTTTGTAAGTTCTAAATGTTTCATTTACCTTAATTATCACAGTCTCTAAATTTTTACATATTTTTTTCACATTTCTAGCACCTGATTTAATATACTGCACATAAAGAACAAATAAAGAGACATCATATTTAGAGATAAGGTGATATGACACATTGGTCATCGCACATTGCACAATATTAATAATAGCTTGTTCATTTCACATTAGGAAATATTAATAGCAAATTGTTCACGATGCATTTGGAAATATTAATACTTAGGTTTCATTATACTTCTCTTTCCTTTTCTCTGTCTATCTCAGGCCAGTTAATTTTTTTTTAAATTCAAACCTGTGTTTTATACTGCTCCTAAACATTTTACATATGGCCTTTTAGTTTCTTCCACATAAACTGATCTGGATGCTTTTAATGAAGCTGGCGACTTCTCGCACAAACGTGAAATAATACCAGCACAGAAGGAGGGTGAAAATAACCCTTTATTACTTTCAACTACAGAAGAGCACGTACTTCGTGCTTTACAACAACACCGACAACTTGCGTTGGAACTTAAGTGTTGTTACACAAATCAATTTAAGTCTAAAAAGAATGATGCTGGATTTGCACTTTTAAGTTACGGTTACCTAGGCTGAGTTGACAACCTAACAGGCGTGATAATCATTCAGATGGCCAAAAGGCATAATAGCAAGGTCAGAAACGAAAGGTGCGCTGGCTAGAGAAACACGCTCTGAATAACCTCCAAGATTCACCCGTTTATGTACTCACTTCACTTAATTTTAAATTTACATTCTGGCGAGGAAATGCGAGGGGAAGTTGAAGAGTTCAGGAAAGATAACAGAAATTCGAATAATACGTTAAATGAACTAAGGAAAAGCCTACATGCTCACCAGAGATCAAGCGATAAAAACCGCTTAACACGTGTAGTTTGATCCAAGTTTAAATCCCAGTGAATGGCCTGGCTGTATTAGAGGTTTCGTGACATTTCCCACATGTAACACTAATACGATCCAGTTTACATTTAAAGGTGTCTTCGTAGGCGAATAACCTTTGCGTGTTTTGATGTAATATAAATAAATACAGTTCAATTCAATCTGCAGTAGCAATAAAACATTCGTTATGTGGTTTCAAATAAAAAAAATAATATAAGAGCAATTGAAAAGATGTCGACCAATGTGAAGCATATCGCGTAACATTTCGTCAAAATTTTAAATTAAGAAATACTTTCTCTTCGGGTCTAATCATCTGCATATTACTTATAGTGTAACAACATTCAATGTCTTCATAACATATATTATAGTGCTTGGAAAAATATTTTAATATTTACCATGGCCTTGTTCTCCTTTCCATTGTAGTGTCGGAGGTAGAAGGAATTAAGTGCCAGTTCTAGTTTTGCAGGAAAATAAGACAAACATTCTTCCCAGCGGGGCGTTTCATTTACATCTGGTAAACTGAGCCTTCTGTATTCCAAAGAAAGAGCCCTCCAGTCTTTTGATAATAGAGGCAAAGATTTCAAAACGACCCTCCACATCATGTAATTGGCCACCACCCTTAAATGAAAAGTATTAGCCATTAGATTGTGGAAGGTATCGCATAATAATTTTACTCTTTTCTTTTAATTTTCATACAAGGATCAGCATAATGATTTTTATGATCTTTTTTTACACAACCATGATGACGATTTTCATAAAAAGGTGTTATAGAACTACTGGGATTTATGCTAGCATTTTGAACTTTTAAAGAAAGCAAAAGATTTCACTACGTTTATTGTTCTTCTCTGTTTTCAGTTCACCTGACAGTTTTCATGCCCTGCTGCATCTACACTCATGTCCATAAATTAAGGATAATTCGAAGTCACGCGGAAATCGAAATCTAAAATAAATATATCACCTGTAAAATCACTACACACATCTTCAAGAATCATATGCAAATTTCAGGAAGTAGCCAGATGACACCGATGGTACGTCACAATGACGAGAGTGTAAGAGAGTGATATATAAGGAATACAGGCAAAGAAGTAAAATTGTCCGCAGGCGTTTTATAAGCATTTCAGTGCAATAACCGAATAGTTATGACACAAAGGACGCATTTGGATGATTTTTCTTGTGGTAGAATTATCAGCCGTCTGGAATATGGGCGTACCCAACTGGAAGTATCAGACGAACTTGGAATTGCCTAGAGAGGCTCCAGGCTTTGGCAACAATTCCAAGATGATGGTAATGTGAGTAGACGTTACAGCACAGGTCGCCCCAGAGTTACAACACCGAATGAGGACAGGTATTTGGCAGTTACTGCCAAAAGAAACAGGCGGAGCACAGTCTCAGACCTGTCTGGTCAGCTCTCTTCAGCCACTGGTACGACAATTTCAAGGCAGACCGTGTACAAACGCTTAGGGCAGATTGGTCTATATGCTCGCCGACTTGTCAGATGCGTTCCAATTACTGCAACTCACTGTCTCCTGCGGTTAGCCTGGAGTAGAGAGAATGCATTGTAGACACCGCAACAGTGGGCTTGAGTGACGTTTTCCGACGAGTCCAGGTTTAGCTTACAGTCTGATTCTTGTCGGACTTTCATATGGAGAGCTCGAGGTACCCGTTACCACCAAGAAAACATCATTGAACGACACCGTTACGGTGGTGCAGGAGTGCTCGTTTGGGGTGGCATTATTCTGGGTTCCAGAACTGAGCTGCATGTTCAAATTGGAACCATGACAAGCCACATCTATCGGGACGTCATTCTGGAACAACATGAACGTTTGTTTCGGGGTGCCATGGGCGCACAATTTGTGTTTATGAATGACAACGCCCGTCCTTACCGTGCAAACATCGTAAGCGAATGCCTTCAATCGGAGGATATCACCTGTATGTACTGACCAGCATTCTCACCGGACTTGAATTCAGTAGAGCACGTGTGGGACATGCTTGGCCGACGAGTTGCAACCCGTCAACCTCCTCCTACATGTCGACCGGAACTTCGGAGAGCATTGCTTTTTGAGTGGTGTAATATCCTAATATCCCCCAAGATCAGATCGATAATTTGATACTCAGCATGCCTAGGCGTTGTACGGACTGTATTGCATCGTCTGGGAGACATACTATGTATTAACAATCATACCAACCGTATAATATTGGTTTTTGCAAATAGGTTTTTTTTGTAATTTCCTCCAGGGAAGAAAAAATCGCTATTTTTTTTAATAATATCAAACATATATCATCTTTTTTGCTCTTTACCTTTCGTTTAATAAATAAGCTTTACAAATAAATCAAATGTTTTTGCTTCTAACTCTTCCTTTGCCTGATTTTGCATTATCCTTAATTTATGGACATGAGTGTAGTATAAATTTCAGGTACATCAATGCTGAAACTTTAATCTGTATAATTTAATTTACACACAAATAACTATCCAAAATTAGATTCTTTAGTCAAGATAATTGAGTTAAGTATGTTTATAATTATTTATACATGAACTCAAAACTTTTTATTACGCCTAATTTGCGAAATTAAAAAACTCTTTTGAACATGAATGCTAGACCTACGGTTAAATTTCTTTAAATCTTCGGATATACATAATATTGATCATTTTATCGTCATATGGAGAAAATATTAAGAAAGGGAAAATGGAAATGGATCTTATAGTTCCAACCCTTAAAACTTTCTGCATGGCAAACTCTTGATAACGATATTACTTTGAATGAAGACAGAAAACAGAAAAAGAAAAGACAGGAAAACAGAAATAAACGAAGCAGAAAAAGACCAACAGAACGATAATATTATCATTAGATTTTCAAATGGACATGCATAAGATTTTTATCTAATATGGGTCGAATTAAACGTATCGTATAATCTCGCCATATGTGTAATTCGGCATTTGCCATATGTTGGTAAAACGTTATAATGAAATAAAAAATTTTGTAGTTATTGTAAACCCTATGAGCGGATTGACTACCAAATATGAAAATATTTATAACGATTCCCAATTTTAAGGATTCTATCAAAAACTGCAAAATGCTTAAAAAAGTGTTTGATGAAGTATTATCACAAAAACGCAATTAAAAGAAATTTTACTAATCTGTAGATAATGTTGAAGTAAAGATGGCAAATCTTTACTTAGAAAATGACAGGAAATGATAATCATTACCGCGAAAAGAAGTCTGTTGGACAACCACGGGAAAAGACCGATTAAAACTCTGCAAAGAAAAAATAAAAATGACTAGATCTGAATTTTCGCTAAAATCCAATGATAATTACTAAGCTGTCAGATGATATCTGAGAAAAAATAATATGCTTTTCCCCACGTGTCTGATTAAAACGGATATTGTCAAAGCGACAAGTATCTTACGAAACTTCTAATAGATACTATCAAAAGAGATGCTGCTGAAGTCGTCTTTCCTGTACTGAAAATAAACCTGGCCAGTTATATAGGTTTCCAAAAATCTCATGAAACAAGGCAAAATCAAAGGATTACCACAATCAGAAATTAATCCAACATCATCTCTGATAATTATTTTACCTTATTGCATGCTGACACATGCAGACACTCACACATACAAAAAAAGCTACCTTTTGAAAGACTAAATAGAAGGCAAAATCAGTAACTGCAATTCCAAAATTGGTTTCTGGTTGAAATTAACTACCATGATCACACGTGTATAAAACAAAATAGAACTAATAGAAGAAAAGAAAACTCCAAGTTTATACTTAATAAAATGAAGGTTTTACACTTTCAAGTTGCCCAGGCTGTATAGTGGTTAGGGTAAAGTGACCACACGTCCCAATTTTGGCGGGACAGTCCCGCTTTTTGGAGGACTGTCTCGCGTGCCGTCGATTTTTAGAAATGTCCCGCTTTTAGGAAATAGTTGCATTTCTTATTTTAAATGTACTGTAAAAGTATATTACCTATTATTTGTTAATTATTATAGTGAATATGAAGGAAAAAATTCGCGCGTATTTCTTTCAGCTGTAAATCAAGTCGAAAAAATGTTTAAAACAGTTGTTCATCACAAACAAATGGATGTGTGACAGAAACCTAACAAATTGTGTATGAGAAGATAAATATCCTAGTGTCGTAACATAATGAAAATAGCATCCTTTAATACTGAAAATTTAAGCTACAGACGTTGCTAATATTAAACGTGACACTTATTTCTCATAAAGCACTATTTTATTAAAACACAGGTACTAAAATATTAGGAATGGCATGCAAAATATAATTTTCATTTTATTTGTTTAAATTTCATGCGCACACAAACTCAGAGCAGTTCCAAAAAATGATACAGTTCTATAATTTAATTGCAGCATTCATAGAAACAAATTAGATACAGAGAATAATTTCTATTAAAGCAAATTCCGGAAAAGATCAAAATCAGTTTTAGAAAAGTATAAGGTCAATTTAAACTTCTCTCCAGAAAGAGAATTTAAAGCGTTTAAATTTTAAATTTTTAACTCGTGATTTTTATTTTCTGGAAAATTAGCTTATTGAAGTCATATATACACGAGGGCTATCTGTCTATGGGAAAAGGTGTCTTCAGGGAGACGTTTGCACTACGAACGAACTACACACGAAAAAATGCATTTGTGCTTCTACGTAGTCAAACAGTTAAGGGGAATTTGAAGTCGTCGATGTACCAGTATTCGTCGACCTTATCTGCTCTACCACTGTGGTCTTTTACTTTCTTCTGCATACTACAGCTGTAGATATTTAAATGCCATTTACATTAAATAAAACAAAGTGCGAATTCTGAATATGATATATACAAGTGGAATCTGAGAGTAAATAAAATTTGATGCGTCGAAAATTATCAACATATAATATCCCACGGTAGAATATTTTTTAAATGTCCTTTATTAATTTTATACATAAAAGTAACTTAACTAAAAATAAGTGCTTGTATTTATAACTCTGTCATTTTGCAAAATCAATGCATTATTTTCGTTTGAAAGGTAAATTAAATATCTTTTACCATATGGTAGGACAGGAATTTATAATCTGCTATCTTTAAATAGGGACTTTAAGGCCGTTACTGGCTGTTCCAAGTGCGATCGCAGTTAGTTTCGTCATCACCACATAGTATTTATTTTCTCCATGTCATTTCAGACTGTAGTTCAAGTCAGCCTTTATTGGCCCAAAGGAGCGTTTTTTTTTTCATTTACACACACATATACATTTCAGATATTAATCAAGTAAGCCTTCATTCGCATGCTTTTTCATGAAACGATACATTCTAAGGGGATAGGAAATGCAAAATAATAATAATAATAATAATAATAATAATAATAATAAATAAGCGAGTTAACTTTTTTTTTCTTGCAGCTGTTGTTTTCATGGTTATCGGATAGAATAACAATAAATATAGGGCAAAGGAGAATAACTTTTAAGTTCCTATTTTAAAGTAACAGTTTATAGCAGAGTCCGATAAGAAGTACCTAGCTCTCAGCGTAAATAATAAAAAAAATGGGGGGGAGGGCAAAGGAGCCTTTTTTTTTTCATTTGCACGCTTACACGCTTACATACACGCTTTGAGAGCATTTGGGCATATGCCACATTGGGCTAAAAATATTTAAAAACGACATATCTTTAAAATTTCCGATAGATACTCTCGCGCGCTGGAGATAGAAATGTTTTATTCCGTACACTGTTGCCACTGCTCGCTTTGAAGCCGTTGACTTTTTAAATAAAAAATTCGTTAAAGTTTTACAAAATATAAAATAGATAATAAAAGTAATTCGGGCTTCCAAGTGTGCATATTCGGGTGGAAGACTACGTTATTCAGAATTTGATGGCTCTAGGTACCGTTGTTTTTCCAAACTGCGAGAAACATATACACATCCATACAGATTCTTCATTATTTAATTTCTTTAAACAAAATACAGGGCGATAATATTTGATGGCAACAATTTAAAAAGTGATTCAACGCTTTTAGTGATTCGACGCAAAATGCCGTTTTGAGACTAATAGCCCTTCTGTGTTAAGGGGCTTTTGAGGTAAAAATATATTGTCTTTGTTTTCTTTTCTTATATCAGCTTGCTCCAGTTTGGACATGCATTGGATGTATTAAATATGAATATTTATTATACGTTTTTATTCTTTAATATTCTCGCCAGTTGTTGCAGCTCATAGCGCATAATTGGATATTGATTTGAATAACTTCTTTTACAGTCTATGCATTATTATTATTATTATTATTATTATTATTATTATTATTATTATATATACACGCACACATATACGTATAATCTTATTTAAGCTGTCGAGGTATCTACCTCTGCAGAGCAGAATAACGCAGTTGGAATAACATAAATTCTTTGAGAAATTTATCTTACCTCTTTTTTGTTTGTGTGATAAAATTTACCAGCCGAGTAATGTAATCTAGATCCTTAATAATCAAGGGCTCATTTTCACTGATTGTAACATTCAGCACATCACTAAAGTATTTAAGCCAATCAATCTGTCAGAAAAAAAAAGAAAGAAACATTTCACACTCCTTTCATCATACAAGAAATATTCAAGCATATTTTCTTGAAACATAAACAGAAAACTAAAATTTAGGAAAAATTAAATTCCTGAAAAACCTTCTTTAATATAGTGAAATAAACCTTAATTTTTACAAGACAAAAAAGGCCTATTTGCAACATTTCGCTTCTCATTTTTATATTAGATGCTTTTGACATCTCATCTTTTCCTTTTAACTATATAAATGAGCGTTCTTATTTTTCGAGTAGTGTTATTTTTAACCGTCACTCAGGAAAATTTTAAATGGTTTTAAATGCGGATTTTAAATGGCTTCTTTCGCAAGAAGTATTCCAAATTCAAAAACATAGTAAAGTTTTAAACGCGCAATGTTTTTTTAAATATACTGTATGAATTATATAAAAAAAAGCAAATATTTTGGAAAGTTGTATAAAATAAGGGAAACTGTTTATTACAAGTTAGTTAAATCAAGTTGTCTCAAATGTTATAAACTTGTTTTGTTTAAATAAAATGAAGTACTATATTTAGAAAATGCTAACACAAATAGTTACCATAAAGTTAATTATGCACTACCTGTAAAACAGTAAGAGCTTCCTAATTAAACAAACAAATAAGCACTTGAAAATTCTGGAGAATATCACCCGAATTTAACTATTTACAAAAGGTATTTGTGAAGGTTATTAAGACATTAAATACTCTAACTGTAATTAACTATTCAGAAGCATCTAATTGTATTTCAGGATTATGATATTAAATATTAAATGTAGTTTGAATTTTTTCAGTTAATAAACATATGTTCAAGAACCTTAATATGCGGTGAAGGTTGGTTAGAGAAACTTGGAAAATATTTGCGAATTCATAACTACTGCACTCCCCCCCCCTGCTGGTTAAAAACACCTGGTTTAACTCAGGTAAGGTATCCTGTCTCCGAAATACAGTTAAATTATTATGGTTTCAATCTTAAACATACTAAAAGTACAGCTGCGCATAACAGCTTGATTATTAAGCCAAAGGAATAATATAAAAAAAAACATGCATACATTTATGCAGATTTTTCATTTTTTAAACTTTAATGCAGAGCAATAACATTTAGTGGCAACAATTTGAAAAGTGAATCGGGCATTCAGAGTGAATCAACGCAAAATCGCAAAACGAAAGTAATAGTCCTTCGGGAGTAAATCCCTTTGGACTAATTAGACAAAAGTCAACTCTAGGCAGGTGTTTGTTTTATATGAAATCCTACTGATTAAGGTCCGGGAGAAACTAGATTAGAATTAACTCTATCCTTCTACTCCGGGTGAATTTTCAGCAATGCTTAAGTTACGTTCATTGTCAAGAAGTAGCACAGTAATCCTAAATTCATAAAATTCTTTGCACTCTTGAATAAAATGAATGCCTCTTTACTCAGATATCAAAAATTACAATTTCTATTCGTATTTCTACAAAAGTATTGTTAAGTGTTTATGTTTTGTTTTAGTTGTGCTTCTGCTGCGTAAACTTTCAATCACAATAACATCAATATTTGGAAATGTTTCTAGGAATACTTTTCATTTATTTCTGGGAATACTTTTCATTTATTTCTGGGAATACTTTTCATTTCACTCACCAAAACTTATTTATTAAATATATTACATTTAAATTCCAGTAAGGTCAAATGTAGCGTTTTAAAATGAGTGTCTTAAGGTTTTAATGCAAGAAGAAATTATGCAACATCTGATCAAATCGGATGACAGTAAACTTAGCGTCACTGAAGTTTAAGTAGTAATCTAAATAATACAGCAGTATGTGAACGTTAACTTGCTAGAAACATGTAAAAAACCATTGATACAAATGCCTATGTTAATGAAAAGGATGGATTAAAACTTATAAGGCACCCTTTAGAGAGAAGTATAAATGAAAAAAAAAAAAACCGGATAGTTCTATATCTCCCGTTCTACTGGGCCGATTGGCAAAATTCAACTTGCGTTTTTCATGTCTCGAAAACGCGACTTAGCATATATATTATATTTATATACAGCATCATTCTAACATAGGTATTTTGACACAAAATCGGACTTTTCCTGAAATGACATGTCATGTTTTGTCCATATCTCGATTCTACGACTCAAATTATGACAAACTGCCAAGTTTCGCAAAAATCGCACGAGTTTTTAAAAAAATAGCTCTCAAAATTTTAGCTCTGTTTTTTTAATAAACTTACTTGATTCCTTCTTCAAGAATTCGAAATTTAGGCTTAATCCAAATATAATTCGCACATTCCTTATAATTTATTTTTAAATACTTTTTATAAATTTTTTGAAAAACTTTCTGTATTATAAAATTTTTAACATCATCGTAATGCAGACGTATTTCTAGGCATACCTGCAAAAAATTAGTTTTTTATTCAAAATTTTCTAAGATATACATGAATTTACATATTGGAGCGTTTTGAAATTCGGCATCTTGTTTTTGAGCGATAGTGACGCCAATTGTAGTTTACGCACTTTATTAAAATCATTTAAAGTATGAACGATGACTTCCTTTCCCCCGCTCGTATAGAATGAAAAAAAAAAGGAAAATATGTTGCTATAAATTAAGAAGTTCGCCAAGTGAATTATCTTTGGCGAAAACTGGAAAAAAAAAAAAACGCCAAGATAAATTTTTGAATTTATCCGTAAATTTCGCACCAAATTTTACACAATTTAATATTTAGGCATAATGTGAGTCGGGAAACAATTGGCATGTCATTTCAGAAAAAGTCCGATTTTGCATCAAAATACATATATTAGAACAATGCTATATATAAATGTAATATATATCCTAAGTATCGCGCTTTCGAGACATGAAACACTCAAGTTGAATTTCGACAATCGGCCCAAAAGAACGGGAAATATAAAATTGTCCCATTTTTTTTTCGCAGTGTACAAGGGAGATTGTTTTACAGAGTGCATTTGCACAATTTTAGAGCTACTTTGATAATTAATTTTTTAAAAAAGCTAAACGTTTCGGAACAAAATTTTCAGGTAACAGTTAATTGTTTGAAATGAGAAATATCGTCTGCTACTTTTAAATATATTCTTCTTTCAAAATGTCGCATGTAAACAAGCTGCGGCTTGAAAGATATGTTTTTGCGCTTTTCGAAGAGAAATATTTCTACTTCATAATTCAGAAACGTTGGGAAATGCGTGGTATTTAAAATTTTATGTGCAATATAAGCATCATTATTAATCAGAATGAGAAAAACCCCCAGTACTTCTACATGGAAAGAAGACTCCAAATGAATATCTAAGAAAGTTACTTATTTTTTCTAGTTCGCCGACGCAGAAATCAATTGTAAAGTCTTTAAATGCATTTGTAGTAAAAATAAATAAAATAATTTACAACTTAAAAAAGCTGAAAATCCCAATATTCACCAGCTTTTGCCGAGGTATGCGATTCAACGCAGAACAATTTGTAGAACCCTGTATGAAAAGTAAATGGAAATACATTGCGACCCGCTTCATGAAGCATGGGTTTCTCAAAATAACTGCAACCAACAACAAAAAAAGGTCTCTTTATTATTGAAAACGGAAAGAAAAGAAAAAGTATACAAATCCGGTTCTGTCAATGCAAAGAAAGTTTCAATAAGAATTTATGATTGTCGCAGCATTCAGTTGCAACCGGAAATTACAAAGAAGGGTGAAAAAATATTAAAATCAACTCAAGTATCCAGACAGTCTACCCCAGTTGAATGTCCAGTTACTTACTTTAATCTATCCCGTACTGTCAAGAGGATGGATCCGGTCTATAAGTTTTACGTTCGATATTTACAGACAAAATTCCATTTCTTTATCCCAATGACTTGCAAAGAGTGAAACTTGATCAAGATAAGGCAATAAATCACACTTTGAAAAGTACCACTGTATTCTTTGAATAAAAGAAAATTTGAACAAGTATTGTATGTATAACCTTTTGAACGTATACTTGCCTAGTCCGCTTACGTTTCATCTATGGACTATTGTGTCTTTGGCCTTTTGAAAAACATTCTTTCTAATCGCAAACTCACCTCGATTGATGAACTCTAGAAAGTAGTGGAAGAGGAATGGAAATCAATGCTCCTAGAAGTTTTACGAAAAGCCCTTCTGCTATGAAAATTACGATGCAGACTTATTGTCCAGAAAGAACACGGGTTATATAAGTTGACTTCACAGGACTAGAGCCCGAGTTTATTCTTAGGTTGGATCAGGCTTGGCAGGGACCGTACTGGTACTCTCGTGTCTGTTCCTCTGTCTGTGGTGGAGCTATATTGTGAGATTTCGTTGGTCGTCAGAGGGGAAACGCCCCTATTGATGGAGTCATGTGATGCCGTATGACGTTGCATCCCGACCTAGTGGGGGGCTCGTCGGCTTTGCCGGTTGGATCGCGGCCCCGAGGATTGTCTCTGGGGGCCAGGATGTTATTCTATGTAGAGCGATCCTTGAGAACGCCAGGTAATAGAGTCCTGGTTTTCCGGTGTAACTGTCAGAACGAACATTTAAAAAAAGTATTTTTATATTTTAAATATTACTTAAACGAATCCTAAATCGTTCTAAAGATGAATAAGCACCTTTGCAACTTAAACATAATATACCCTTCATCTCTTATATCATAACCAATTTATTCTGTTAACTAATAGTAGTTTAGTGGTAGTAGTTTTTGTAGTCTATTTATATAGTAGCAGCAATGCCTCTGTATAACACAAGAAGTGCATATTAATCCGGTTGTAAGGTTCATCCTAATTTTATAACAGTTATTTTGAGTTTATGCACCTTTCCTGCCTCTCCTAGCTTCAGCTTACAATTTCCTACCAGAATGTATTTTCAGAAACACGATTAATGCAAATGAGTAAGAATAGAATTTAAGTCGATGTTGCACTAACTTCGTTAGAGAGCCTGAGTTCCTGACTAGCGCGCGTTTGCCTCTCTCTCTAAGCTATTGCTACGCTCGGCCGTATTTTAGGCCCTTGATAGCTTCGCCGACTTAAGTGAGATTTAGGGGCCAACTACTTAGAATCTTGATAGTTTCGGCTATATCTTATAGTTAAGCACCAGTTAAGTTTAAATTCTTGTTAATTTGAGTTCAAGCCCAAGTGGAGACTTTGTTGAGAAAAGCGATGCTGTGCCGGAAAAATAAGAACACTAAAATAAGGCAAGTCTATTTAACATTGGGTAAATGACCTATCTCGCTAATTGGCGAGATATCATTAAGCCGGCAACGGTTTTGGAGACTATTTTTTGCTTCCAAATTTGGCGAGAAATTGCCCAAAATCGCCAAACTTTAGCGAATATTTAGCTACATTTTGGTCCGATCCCTGTATAACTGTATTGGATATTGTAACTGAACAACTGTAATTGATGCTATGGGTAACTGTAACCGTATTCGGCCCTAATATGTCTTTCAGTAATTTTGAGAAGCAGAAAGTACTAGAAATATCTCGGCGGCCGGGGGAAAACTGAAAGGAGAGAGCATCAGTTTCTCAGTAGTTGTAGTTGTTTAGTTCAGCGTATGTTTAGAGTATTGAGATATCTCTGTTTCAGCTTCTTCTTTAGATGCGTTTCGCATTGTGTTATGTTTAACGTTCTTAGACGTTTGAATTGTAACTACTTACTGTACTCCGCGATGCTGTGAAGAACTGCAACTGTGAGGTATTTCTCTGGTTAAAATAAATTTTATCAAACTATCATCGGTTCTTTGTGCATTCAGTCTTTACGAAACCGTACGCACGCAACAGCGCTAATATTAATTTCATTGAAATTTTAGAAACATTTTTTTAAAGTTGAAATTGCTTAATTTTTAGCATAAGATATCTTGCATTTTATAATGCGTACAATGCATTAAAGTAAATGCAATTTTTATTAAACTGTTGCATATTGTAGTACTCTTCCCAAAATCCATCAAAGGTCGCGGAAAAGGGAACAAAGCCAGAACTATAAGAGATTCAGAAGAAAAAAAATTAAAATTTCAAAGACAAAAACGAAAATAGTGCTGTTTCAGTTGTATTTAATCGACATCTTGAACATAAAGATACCATATACTGAAATACAGCAGTTATTCAGATGTCGATGGCATGGATTTATGCTTGATGACGTAGATTTTCACTTGACGCATATAATGGTTCGAGACTGATAAATGCAACTAATCAAGAAGTTTTAGAAGCACAATAAAGCAAAGAGATTGAAAGATTGACTTCTGATATTAAAGATTGCATGTTAATTCAATTCAATGGGGGGGAGGAGAAAATACTGAACATTATGTTAGAGAATTTGTAACTGAAGACAGCTTGTGTTTGAATTCAAAATGATGTTTATAAACGTATTGAGAAAGATGTAAAGTTTATCCTAAGTTTTTAACAGTTATCTTGAGTGAAAGCTACTTTCTTATCCTTTCTATTTTCAGCTTACAATTTCCTACCAGAGTGTGTTTTCAGAATCGCGTTTAATGCAAATGTGTAAAAGTAGCATTTAAGTCGAAGTTTCATTGACTTCGTTAGAGAGCCAGAGTTTCTGACTAGCGCCCTTTCCCCTTTTGGCTACGTCTCTCTCTATGCTATTACTACGCTCGGCCGCACTTCAGGCCCTTGAATAGTTTCGCCAACTTAATTGAGATTTAGGGGCCAACTACTTAGAATCTTGATAGCTTCGGCTATATCTTTTTAGTTAAGCATTAGTTAAGCTTTAGTTCTTATTACTTTGAGTTCAAGCCCAACTGGAGGCTTTGCTGTACGTTCTGAGATAGGAGCCGACTGTGTTAATTCTAATTTTGAGAAATAAAGGGTAATTAACCCTTCTTGAGCCTTACGTCTCTGTTCACGCACTGAAGCGATTATTCGCTTATCTGTGTACAAGGTTCCTCACATTTAGCTGTTAGATAAAAGACTAGAACTCTATAAAGGCAGAAAATTTGTTTGTGTTTTCTTAATAAATAATCAATGTTAGTAAGAAAAATGTGTTGTTAAAAGTTTAAAGTGAATTAAATGTACAAGTCATCTAGTATAACTAGTATAAGAGGAGTTATAGATTGGGATGGGTAAAGAAAATGAAAGAGTCAAGGGAAAGAAAAAGAATTACTGTTTAACAAATAGTGCTGCATTGTTGGTTTTGTTTATAATATTTGCTCCTTTTCAGCAGTCATGTCTTGTTTCAAACTAAGAAGTCATTGATACGAATCTGCAAAAGCAATAGATATGTCTGTAGCTATATGCACTTTCGCGATACCACGTAAATGCTTAAGGATTTTACAGTCTACCAAGGGGTCTACCAACCCTCCGTATGCGAGAGTTGACAAAACTGTTAACCCACTCATCTTTCATAAATTCAGTACACTGTCTTTTTTACTTCTCTACTCGTGCGACGGAATGTGTATTTAGGCATCAGATTTTAAGTTACATTCTAGTTCCGTATTGTGTTTTTGTGCTGAACTTCATCGAATATAAATCTCGATAGGGTAGCATTCTTATATTTCATGGCATAATTGCATTGTTGATTCAGGTTACAATAAGAGATTTTGTTTATTATTTAGCGCTTTTCGACAGAAAACATACGACTAAAACTCATAAGTAAAGGCTGAAAGAATAGACTAAAGTAAAGAAAATATTATGCCCCACATTTAGAAAATTTAGGTAAATAATTATCCATGGAACAATCATTGTTATGCGATTTTAGCTTCACAATCAAATAAGTTATGTTATAACGTAAGTTGCAACTGACCTTTAGTATGTAAAAGTTCATTTTCAGCAAAACGTAAATTTTAAAAAGACACCACATGCTCTATTATACTTAATACCAGTAAATGTCCATGAAGATATTTCATAAAGTAATCATTTTACCTGTGGTAGCAAATCCACAAGCTTCTTGACAGTGTATTTATTATTCTTATAATCTAAAGCCATATTGTACAGTTCACCAAATGACATTGCAGCTGGACTTTTGATGAATGGTCCATGTGTCGAAGATAACTACAAAGAAAAAAATTCAATCAGTTCAAATAAAATGTTAGAAAACCGAAGAACTGAGTACATTACAATTTAAATTATCTTTACTGCAGTTAACCATCCCTCGTTTCTCTAAATGCTGTAAGATAACTATTTGAAAAAAAAAATGAAAGTCTTGAAATATATTAGAAGAAATTTGATATTTATGAATTAGCAAAATTCATCATAAGATTTGTAAAGAATTTAGTAATAAGTCTTAAATGAATTAGTACTAATTCATAACTGGAAAAGCAATTAATGATACTATAAAATGTGAGTATTTAGGCTTTGTCTTAGAACCAGGGCTTAATTTCTGAGATTAGAAGTGCCGGAGCCCTATGAAAGACTATCAGAAAGGAAGGAAACAATAAATAAGTAAAATAACTAAAAAAAATTAAAATAATGAAATTAAAACGAAAAGAAATGTAAAGAGATAAATGGAACTCTAATAAATTGTCAAATTAATTATAAATAATTAAATAAAAAATAAATTATTGAACCGGTCTTATTTGGGGCTCCGATGAGAATTATAATTCCATTCAGAAGTTAAAAAGTAGTTCAGCTGAGCTCCGTGTGAGTTTAAGGCCTAATTATACATATAATGCGGTATTTCAAGGGATAATAGACAAAATAACCATTCTTCGCACCAATTAAAAACGATAAAACAATTAAAGCGTCATAAAGGACCCAATAGTGAGAATTCTTTACACTGGATCATGATAGAGAAGGAAATTTTAAGAGAAAAGTGTAGCTTTGAAAATGACGAGGGACGAGTCCAAGACTTTCTGATCGCGAAGCCCTGCCGCTATAATTTTTTAGCCGTCAAGCAGAAAATTTCACTGAATATTATCCGATAACAACGTAGGAATAAACATAAAACTCCTTTATACAAGTGACAGTAGTGGTCCCGCGTTTGGTTACATCCTTCAAAAGTTCTGCAGTAGGCAGTCACTAGCGTGGCATACGCATGACCAGGGGGGTAACTTTCGTCACTTTCAGGAATGAAAAATTAACGCGCACTTATAAATTCATTTCACTTCCTGGAGAATAAGCCTTTTGCATGTGGGTGGAGGTTTTTTATTCCTTAAAAGGTTCAACCTCCGTCGAAGGTTCGTGTCTGAGAGAAAGATCTGCATTCAGAAGTTAGAATCGAATTTTGAGGTACATTTATCATTAAAATAAAATTTGATTTCTGAAATTGAGTTTCAGTTGCATAAAAGAACTGGCGGATCCTTTTTTATTTAAGGCTCCGGTGCGCTCCGACTAAAATTATGATTTATCTCGAAAACTGACAAGGACCGAAATCGAGCTCCGCTGCGCTCCGGTGCAATTTAAGCTCTGCTTAGAACAAGCCACAGTTTCGTCCCGTCGTAAATTTCTCATATTCAAGGAGTAAAGCAGGCAAAATTGATAAAAATATAGCATTTTATCTGGCTGAATGAAATGGCTCAAAAGGAATCAATAATCACAGAATGAGACCAAATAAATAACTAAATAAAATAATGACGATGGTAAATAGAAAGGACAACCTCAGTGAGGCCCTGAAGTTGTGGAGAAGCTGTTAAACTGCATGTCTTTATGGCAGCATGAGTTTCTCTAAGAATATTCTTAGGGTAATAAGAACTTCTCTCCCGCATTCGAAGTACAGAAAGAAACTGAATGTGCATGCATTGCAAGATATGACGGAGATACTAACATCTGGAATTGTTATCTCATTTACATAGATTCTGAAAGTCGTAAATGTGTAGAGTGTCCTATAAATTAGAACAGGTTTCAAAAGTTGTCTAATTTCCGCAACACTGGCGTACCACAGAGCGCTTTTGAAAGACTTATCTTGGAAAGACAGAATCTGCCGTTCCAACATGAAGTACATTTTTGCTAACATTTTCATCGACATGTGGCGTTGACCACTTAATATCACTAAAATGTATAATTTTAACTTCTTCCAAAGATGATGTGAAATTTAAAGCTCAAAATAGGCTGGTAAGGTATTATTAGTACTAATAGCGTAATATGCGTCAAATGGAAAGGAATATGTGTTATGCAATTTAATATTTTACATTACATTTATAATATGATACTAATACCATCATCTTAAATCTGAATTAAATGTATCCATAAAGACTCAGTCCTCAAACATTAGTCAGAACTAACGTTATCCTTAACGAGTCAGGGAAAAATGATTTAAGTCCTTGCGATAAACCTTCAAATGCAGACCGCTTTCTAATACACCTGTTCGTTGAATTAAAAAGAGTTTACGAAATGTGTATTGATAATCAGATGTGTGGGTCAGTATATATTTTATTCAGAACGATGCTGGGTCTATAACTGACAGGAATATATCTTAATTCAAGTTCAACTAAACAGGGTATAATAGAAACTAATTTGGAACAAATTAAATTAATGTTTAATATTACTGAAATTTTTATCTGAATTACTCAAATTTTGTTAATATAAAATATTTAGACTGCAAAACTACTTAAATCAATAAAAATGTCATATTTTTACAGAAATTATTTAAAACATTCGTAGTTGAGAATCAATAAGATGATCAATTTTGTCAAAAGGAAGTTTTAGCATAGGCAGACATTTTATTGCTTATTAAAACAGAAACACTGTTTTTACAAATCTATTAAAGATTTTATAATCAAGGCTCAGATTTTTATATATTTTCTCTCAATGCTTAAACAAATTCGTAAAAAATTCATATTATACTGTCTCGCGAAAATTATTAAACATTTGCTGTCTTCAAAGATAGCAGAGCACACACAAAAATTGATATTTCTGCACCTGACATTTAACTGCGTTTCGGACATATATACAGTTCAAGAAACATATCGATATAAATAGAACTTGAGCATATTAGAATAAAACAATAACATCAATTATTCACTAACCGCTTATTATTCTCGCAAGTACGAATTAAGCATGCTTTATAAAAATTTTCTAACTTTTTTGGATGGCTTTTAATTTATGAAATCTGACAAAATGGGAAAAAACGAAAAGCCAAGTAAAACTGAGTTTAAAAAACAAAGCGTTGATTCGCGTAGCTTTTATTTTACCAAAAGCATTTTCGGTGATTCAAACACTGCTTCTTCTTTCAGCTGCAATAGTTTATTGAAGTCAAGTTGTTATTCTGTTATGTCCCAATGGAGATGCTTTAAACTGTCAAAGAGATTAGGCTCAGAGAATTTCATTTTTACATATTGAAGTTGAACATTAATCTTTCATATTCGACTTTGTCTTAATCAAACGCATTTTGTCTTCCAGCACACATATTATTGTTAACTTGAAGGATTAACCATGGGGAGTCCTGCCTTTCTTATTTCTTTGGATATCTACATGAATTATTTTGAATAAAATGTTTAGGAAATTAATTCTTCCTTTCGGATTCCTTACGTCGAGGATGCATTCACTACCTTTGATGGTAATAAAAATGATTTATCATAAGTTTTATCAGTTACGGATTATATGGATCTTGGAACGAAGTTCAATGTTCAACTTAAAAGTCCACTTTTCTTTCATTTTTTTATATTTTAGTAACACGAAACAATTTAATTTTGATACCAGTGTGTATCGGAAATTTTTCTCAGTTTGTGTTCCAGCGCATGCCAGGTCTTGTCATTCTGGTAAATAAAAGTGAGTTCATTTCTCAGTGAAGTACCCAGGGTCAGGTGCAAAAGCCCAATATACATCCTCAAATTTTTTTCTTGTGTTGAAAACTGATAAAAACTAAAGATGGTATTATTTTGATCATTATTGAAGGAGGTATTTTTGGATTGCCGTATTCTCTACTTTCTTTCTTAACGGAAGAGATCACATATGCTTATTTTGCTAAAGCTTATCCTTATTATTCACTAAACAGTAGATGAACATGTGATTATGATGATCAAGTTAGTGAATTTCGGAAGACAGTTGAATGTAGGTAAAAAATTATTATTCGCATTTTTAAAAGCGTGCTGCAGGAAGTGATGGCATGTGTCAATAAAATGATCCCAATTTTAAAGTATCTTGAAAGACCATGGAAAGCCAGCTAGGTCTCTGCCGCTAACCTCTGAGTTGAGCCTCAAGCCCCACATAAGATCTCATATTGCAAAATAGCCCTTGGAAAAAATTAAGAAGCAGCCATTTTTTTTCCTTTAGAATTACATGCTCCTTTGCTTTAGTAATGCTTCCATTCTCTCGTCCTGTGTACTACTGAAAAGCAAACGTCACTATACTGTCCTTAGTTAAACTGTATTGGCTATTTCTTTAGTCTTCTTTCTTGTTATTCTTTTCAAAGAACTGATGAATATCAGGTGATAGTTTACTGAAACCAGCATATACACTTCATCTTTTCTTTACACTTAGATTCCAGACTTCAACTATTCGTAAAATGTAGGGTTAAGGCAGCATTTACTCTTCAATTATTTAAAAGTTGTTACGAAGCTGAATTGAAAAATAAAATGCAAGCAAAGGAGACTCGTTTACTCAGCAAAGATGAGCGACAGCTTTGGAATGCTGAAGCTCAACAGCAAGTTGAAACGAAATGTATTCGCAAATTTTTATAAGTATTCTTGATTCTAAATCGGATACATTTACCCCTTTAATTGAAATTAAGTTCCTTCCAAGACGAAAAACAGGATGTGTCAAATTTCCTGATGAATTAAGTGACCAAGAAAAACTTGATTTTTTTTTAAATACTTAGGCTTCAACAGCAAAGAACGTGTTTCCAAATTATTCGTTTGTTAAGAACACAAAGCCGAATAATTACAGCTATCACAGGTAGCAGGAAACTAACAAGGTAACTCGCAGGCAATGCTAGAAACACGCTCTGTCTCAAATTCAAAACTCTCAATTTAAATACTCGTTACTAACTTCCATTCTGATGAGGAGTATGGAAAAGAGGAGAGGTCAAAGTAAGGACTGAAATAATAAATAACTGACATAAGATTCCCTATACATTAAATACCTGCTGTGTTTATGGTAACAATAACGCTTTGACAATGTTAGACTAATTCCACGAAATTGCAGACAACGACAGTTTCGTCACTAAATATGGTAAACTTAGATTTCTTTTGTTTTATTAAACTGCATAAAGCTGTTTTCCTTAAGTACTTATAAAAGTTTTATGTGTAGATCTATAATTTGGAATTACTGAGTTAGTGGTTCGTTTAAATACAGGGTAGACATAAAGGAACTTTGCCAACATCTGCACTTCTAGCGTCCGTTCCGGTTAACCGATCTAGATGAGATTCCAAATATAGTTATTGAGGTATGCGCTCGAGAGTCTGTGAATGGCAACACAGGGGCGTTCACGGTTACGGTTATAGTTACACAAACTCGAAAATATTGAATGGCAACGTCAACTTTAGCCGGTCGCAAAATGCTCAGCGCATACGAAAACCCTAAATAGCTTTGGAACAGTACCGATGTGTCCAAACATGGTCGTGTTAAGCATACATAAAAAAGAGTTCTGAAAACCGGCCAATGAAACACGATCTGGGAGCACGTAGAAAATTTGCATATAACAGACGCAAAATACCAATCACAGAACGCCGATCGCCAGATATTCAGGGTAAGAAACCGATAAAATGCCAGGCCGGAAACGCGAAGTCGTCATTCGGGAACTCGCTCATGACGCCAAAATTACTCTTCCTGGGAAAGTTCGTGGGGAATTGATAAAACTCTACTATCAAATTGGGATGAACGCTACTATCGGATTGCGTAGGCGGAATGCACTCAATGACATCATTTTGATGCAAGATGGTGCCCCTCCACCGTATTGCGAGGTTTGTTAAAGGGTCCTGGAACAGCATTTTGGTGATCGCATCATCTGCCACCATTATCCTTTTCCGTGGCCTCCGCGATCCCCCGATCTGACGCCTATGGATTTCTTGTTTTGGGTATATCTCAGATCCAGGTTCTACCTGCGCAATCCGCAAACTTTGTCGGATTTAAAGGATTTTATACGGCGTGAGATTGCAAACATCCCTCATGCCATGTTCCGCTCAACGGAACTGTCCACCGTCTTCCGATGCAATGCATACTTGCCTATGATAGCACCCATGTGGAAAGTGTTTGATCTAAATAAAGGTAGTCTTTTGTCCGATATGTGTTGTCATCAGTGATTGCTGTCTTGTCTCTGTCATATGCAAATTTTCTGCGTAAGCCCAGATCGTGTTTCGTTGGCCGATTTTCAGAACTCTTTTTTGAGTATGCGTAACACGCCATATTGATACCGTTCCAAGGCTATTTACGGTTTTCGCAGGCACTGAACATTTTGCGACCGGAAAAAGGTTGACGTTGCCATTTGACATTTTCGAGTTTCTGTAACTATGACCGTAAGCGTGAGCGCCCCTGTGTTGCCGTTCACAGAGTCTCGAGCGCATACCTCCGAATATTTGCAATCTCATCTCGATCAGTTAACCGGAACGGACGCTAGAAGTGCAGATGTTGGCAAAGTTTCTTTATGACCACCCTGTATATATTAGCAGTCTAAACGAAAAACATGTCAGCAGTTATAAACAAACATTACTTTGTAAAAACATATAAAATAATCAAAATTTTCTTCATCTCCCGCTTATTTTAACTAAGCAAGTTCTTTGAAAATCTACAAAAGCTGTAGAATTATGAAAAAAGAATCTTGAGGAATAAAATTAATAAATAATTTAGTAAATTCTAGAATCTTAATAGAGCAAACTGTTCTTAAAAATACATCGCTATACAGAAATATTGCTAAAGAGAGTTCTGCGCAATCTTTAGTTGAACATTTACAAAAATTTTCTCTTTTGTTGGTAAGCATAGCTCAAAAATTATCATTTTCAAAAATGCTTAAGTTAGTCGTGCTTAATTAAGTTTGGCAGTGCTCAGTAAATAACCTTGCTGTTCTTGAAGTAAAATTATTTAAGTCATACCATTTTGATGATTCCTTCATCCCTGGATCGATTTCTTATTTTTAAGAATATCTTTAATCCGTTTACTAAATATAACTTTCTCCTTAGGTAATCTAAATACTTAAAATTCCTATATTTTTACCAAAACATATCTCAAAATCAGTACTGTCATACATTAAATGCCATTGTTAATTGATTTTTTAAACCTGGTAATGGTTAATAACCATACATATAGAGTTATTAAATAATGCCATTCAGAGATATTAAGTCAATCTTTTTTAAATACTTTACAGGCTTGTTGAACCACTGAACTGATGATGACCGAATCGATCTTCAAGCGATTCTCAGTTAAAAAATATTAGATTGCCTCTAATTATTATTTTTTTTTCAGCATTTATACAACACAGAAAGGCTTATTTCTGCTTTAGAATCTACACCGAACAAAGAAGACTGTTGTTTTTGTTGCCTGCTGACGAAGAACAAGGGCACCAGCTATTTACCATAGCTTAGTCGCTTTTGACACACGTTCGCCAGTATCGCGAGAGAAACAGAGTGCCCGGTAAGTAGGCAAATGTCAAGTACGCGAACAAAGGGCACTGTAAATCTGAAATTGTATTTCCATTGTTCACCTGTCAGCAGAAGCTATAAGGTTGTAGCATACGTGCTTACACTGAATGGGACTAAGTTCATATACTTAGTAATATACAAAAGAATATAGTAACATATAACTGGATACATTGAATAGGCAATAAAATACAATAGAATTTACACAACAGCTAACAATGTGTTAAGTGCATTACGTACACATATTTAATAAATAGAAAGCTGGGTGAATTTTAAAAATTCTATTCTTAATTATGCGTAAAGTGCTAAATTGGTATGGGACAGATACAGAAAAGTTCATATTCAAGACATGAATGTTCATGAGTCACGCCAGGTCAGTTCATATGTTTTTTTATGCTACATGGACTCTATGATACTATGTATAAAATGTACACTGCAGGGGAAAAAAAAAAGAAAATGGAAAGTTCTATATCCCCCGTTCTACTTGGTCAATGGGCGAAACTTAAGTTGTGTTTTTCAAGTCTCGAAAGCGTATATATTAGAAAGCGTATATATAGCATCATTCTAACATAGGTATTTAGACACAAAATCGGACTTTTTCTGAACTGACATGCCAATTTCTTTTCCATATTCCCATTCTACGACTTAAATTGTGCCTAAATATTATATTTTTTAAATTTGGTGCGAAATTTACGGAGAAATCTAAGAATTTATCTCGGCGCATTTTTTCAGTTTTCGCCAAGAATAATTTACTTAGTAAACTACTTCTTAATTTATAAATTAAGCAACCTAGTTCCCTTTTCTTTCTTTCATTGCAGACGAGCGGAAAAACGTCGTCGTTCATACTTACAAATGATTTTAACAAAGTGCGTAAACCACATTTGGCGTAATTATCGCTCAAAAACAAGATGCCAAATTTCAAATCGTTTCAATATGCAAATTCATATATGTCTTAGAAAATTTTGAATAAAAAATTCTAATTCTTTGCAGATGTGCCTAAGAATATATCTACTTTAAGACGACGTTAAAAATTGTATCTCTTATAATAGAAAAAAGTTTCGAAAATTTATAAAAAATATCAAAAAATACAAATTTTAAAAATAAATCATAAAAACTGTGCGAATTATATTTGGATTAAGCCTAAATTTAGAATTCTGGAAGAAGGAATCAAGTAAGTTTAATAAAAAAACAGAGATTAATAAATATACAAGGGCGAGTCAAATGAAAGTGAGCCAATGCGAATATATGACAAACAGAGTACTTTATTTAAAGGTAGTCTCCATGAACATTGAGACATTTATCCCATTGACAAAAGAGCCGCGTGATCCCCGTCTCATAAAACTCCTTGGGCTGTCGATTAAAAAAGTCTGTAACCGACTCCTTCACGGCGTCGTCCGACACGAATCTGGTACCCTTGAGATGTTTTTTCAGTTTCCCGAAAATGTGAAAGTCGCATGGCGACAAATCTGGGCTGTATGGAGGATGTTGCAGCGTGTCCCACTTGAACTTTGCCAGTTGTGTCTTAACCACATCAGCGACGTGGGGACGAGCATTGTCGTGTAGCAAGATCACACCATTCGTCAATCTTCCAGGTCGTTTGTTCTTGATTGCGACACGCAGCCGATCCAGCGTTGCACAATATCGCGAACTATTGATAGTCTCTCCACGTTTAG